>PVJL010018999.1:0-14783 GCA_004026885.1 Lyroderma lyra | reverse complement strand
TTGATGCTTTGTAATATAAATAGAAGTCAGGAAGTGTAATGCCACCAGCCTGATTCTTTTTATGTAGTATTGCTTTGGCGATTCGAGGTCTTTTATGGTTCCATATAAATCTAATAATTCTTTTATCTATTTCACGAAAGTATGATTGTGGGATTTTGATGGGTATTGCATTAAATCTGTAGATTGCTTTGGGCAGAATGGCTATTTTAACAATGTTAAGTCTTCCTATCCATGAACAGGGGATATTTTTCCACCTCTTAAAGTCTGTTTCAATTTCTTTCCAAAGTGTCTTATAGTTCTCTGTGTCTAAGTCTGTCACGTTCTTTGTTAACTTAATTCCCAGGTATTTCATTCTTTTTCTTGTGATAGCAAAAGGAATTGACTCCCTCATTTCTTTTGCTGTGGATTCGTTGTTTGTATAAAGGAATGCTGTTGATTTTTGTACATTGATTTTGTATCCTGCAACTTTACTCTATTCGTTAATTGTTTCTAAAAGTTTCCTGGTGAAATCTTTGGAATTTTTTATATAAAGTATCATGGAATCGCAAATAGTGACAATTTGACCACTTCTTTCCCAATTTGGTTACCTTTGATTCCTTTCTCTTGTCTGATTGCCGTGGCTAGAACGTCCAGGACTCTATTAAATAACAGTGGTGACAGGGGGCATCCCTGTCTTGTTCTTGATTTTAGGGGAATAGGTTTCAGCTTTTCCCCATTCAGTATGATGTTAGCCGAGGGTCTCTCATATACAGCCTTTATTATGTTGAGATACTTTCCTTCTATACCTATTTTATTTAGTGTTTTGATCATAAATCGATGTTGTACCTTGTCGAAAGCTTTTTCTCCATCAATTGAAATAACCATATGTTCTTTATCTTTGATTTTGTTTATGTGGTGTATCACATTGATTGATTTTCGTATGTTGAACCATCCTTGTGCTCCCGGGATGAATCCTACTTGATCATGATGTATGATCTTTTGGATGCATTGTTGTATTCTGTTTGCTAATATTTTGTTCAGGATTTTTGCATCTGTGTTCATCAGAGATATTGGTCTATAGTTTTCTTTTTTTGTGTTGTCTTTGCCAGGCTTTGGAATTAGAGTAATGTTGGCCTCATAGAATGAATTAGGAAGTATTGCTTCCTCTTCCAATTTTTGGAAGAGTCTTAGGATAGCGTTAATTCTTCTTTGAATGCTTGGTAGAACTCATTGGTGAAACCATCTGGTCCAGGGCTTTTGCCTTTAGGGAGATTATGGATAGTCATTTCAATCTCGTTGCTATTGATTGGTCTATTTAGAATATCCAGTTCTTCTTAATTCAGTCTTGGTAGGCAATAAGTTTCTAGAAACTTGTCCATTTCTTCTAGATTGTTAAATTTTGTGGCATAAAGTTCTTCATAATATTTTCTTATAATCCTTTGTATTTCTGTGGTATCAGTGGTCATTTCTCCCCTTTCATTCCTAATTTTGAATATTTGTGTCCTTTCCTTTCGTCCTTTAATTAGTCTCGTCAGGGATTTGTCAATTTTGTTGACGTTCTCGAAGAACCAGCTCTTCGTAATACTAATTTTTTCTATTGTCCTTCTCTTCTCTAATTGGTTTAGCTCTGCTTTAATTTTTATTATTTCTTTCCTTCTGCTGACTTTGGGTTTTGTCTGCTCTTCTTTTTCAAGTTCTTTAAGATGGGATGCTAAGATGTTTGCTTGTGATTTTTCTTGTTTCTTAAGATAGGCCTGTAGTGATATACATTTCCCTCTTATTACCGCTTTCGCTGTGTCCCAATAATTCTGACACGTTGTATTTTCATTGTCATTAGTTTCTATATATTTTTTAATCTCATCTTTTATTTGTTCTTTTATCCAGTCCTTTTTAAATAAGCTGTTCTTTAATCTCCATGTATATGTGGTTTTTTCTGCTTTCCTTTTACAGTTGATCTCCAATTTCAAAGCTTTGTGGTCTGAGAATACACTTGGTATGATTTCGATCTTCTTGAATTTGCTGAGGCTACTTTTGTGTCCCAGCATGTGGTCTATTCTTGAGAATGTTCCATGCGCACTAGAAAAGAAGGTGTAGTCTCTTTTTGCTGGATGAAACGTCTTGTAAATGTCAATGATGTCCAATTGCTGTAATGTGTCGTTTAGAGCTGTTATTTCCTTATTTATTTTCTGTTTGGATGATCTGTCTATGGCTGTTAGCGGGGTGTTTAAGTCTCCCACTATGATTGTGTATTCATCAGTTTCTCCTTTCAAGTCTGTTAGTAGTTTCTTTGTATATTTTGGTGCATCCTGGTTGGGAGCATATATGTTGATTAGTGTCAACTCTTCTTGTTTTTGCATTGTGCCTTTTATCATTATGTAATGACCATCTTTGTCTTTTACTATCTTTTTTAACTTGAAGTTTATTTCATCAATATCAGTATGGCCACTCCTGCTTTTCTCTGGTTACCATTTGCTTGGAGTATTGTATCCCATCCTTTCACTCTGAGTCTGTGTTTGTCCTTACAGCTGAGGGGTGTTTCTTGGAGACAGCATATGGATGTGTTCTGTTTTTTATCCTGTCTGCTACTCTGTGTCTCTTTATTCGTGAGTTCAGTCCATTAACATTTAGAGTGATGATCGATATGTGAGGATTTCCTGTGGCCATTACTTATTTCTTTCTTTGTTTTTGTTTGTTTGTTTGTTTGTTTATTTTTGTTTCTTTCTCGTTGCCCCAACTTTGTTCCATTTGTCCTGATGTTTTGTTTCAGTCTGAAGAGCCTCCTTCAGTATTTCTTGAAGTGCTGGCCTCATGCTGGCAAATTCCCTCAGCTTCTGTTTGTCTGAGAAGGTCTTTATTCCACCTCCATATCTGAAAGATAATTTTGCTGGATAATTTATTCTTGGGTGGTAGTTTCTCTTTTTTAAATTTTTGAATATTGGATTCCACTTTCTCTGGCTTGTAGAGTTTCTGTTGAGAAATCTGTTGCCAGCCTGATGGGTTTTCCTCTAAAGGTTATAGTTCTTTTTTCCCTTCCTGCCTTGAGAATTGTCTCTTTGTCTATAGTTTTGGACATCTTTAGTACTATGTGTCTTGGAGAAGATCTGTTGGGGTCCAGGTATTCGGGGGACCTGTTTTCTTCTTGAACTTGGGGTTCCAGATTTTTCCATAGGTTTGGAAAGTTCTCATCTAAGATTTGTTTGAGTATGCTCTCTGAGATTGCTCTGCCTCCTCTTCTATTCCTATTATCCTGATGTTGTTTTGTCTCACGGAGTCGGATATTTCTTGCAGAGTTCTTTCAATCCTTTTGGTTCTATATTCCCTCTCTTCCTCTTTCTGAGCTGTTTCCATGTTCTGATCTTCAATATCACTAATTCTTTCCTCTATCTGGTTGGTTCTGTTTCCTATGGCAATTATTTCATTTCTCACTTCTTTCATTGTATTATTTATTTCTCGTATTTCCGTCTCAATCTTTCTTGTTTTGAAGTTCTTTGTTAAATTGTTTTTGTTCACAGAGTTCCTTTTTTATGTCGTTTATATCCTTTTTTATAGTATTTATCTCAGCTATGGTGTTCTGCCAATAGGTTTTCATTTCTCTCACATCCTTTAGAATGGCTGCTTTAAATTCTCCGTCACTTAAATTCGACCCTTCCAGTTGTAACAAGCTGTCTTCTGGGTAAAGTTCATGTTCTTTCTGAGGAGTTTTAGTTTTTAAGGAATTCATCCTGTCCGCTGGGTTCTTCCTCTTTGACATGAGGGCTTTATGTTCAGTGCCCAGATTATAGCTTTTGTGTTGTCTTGCTGTAGGGCAGACACTATGTGGCACTGGTTGTCAAGTTTTGGGGGAGAGGGGGCTGTTTGTTTCTTGTTTCTGATCTCCTACTGCGTTTGGATGCTATGCGCATATATCCTGGGGAAAGGCCAAAAAAAGGCATTCCAAAGGCGGTTCTGCCTTCTGCCCTTTGCTGGGGAAGCTGTTTCAAGGCTTGTTTGTGCTGGCCTGGGTGAATGCTATCAAATCAGTCTTTCTTCCCATCCCTGATTCATCACCTGGCTGTCTACGGGCTCACATTGCTTTCAGAACCCTGGGGTGCACGAGGAAGTGCATGCTCCACAAGTCCAAAGCTGTGGGCCTGGCCTGAGACAGCTTGGTCACCTTTGCAGCATGCTGGGAACAGGAACTGTAGCCCTGTGTAGGTCTCCATGGGGCTTAGAGCTGGGGTGTTATCTTTGCAGTTCAGAGTCCTCGCTCAGCCCTTCTACCTCTCTAAAGTTCCAAAACTCGGCTCCCGCGTCGTCTCTCCCCTCCCCCGAACTGCGTTGCTCAGATCCTGTTGCAGTCTCTGCTCCCTTCCCTCTCCCCAACTCGACCCCTTCTCACCAACCTTCAGGTGTTTACTTGCGATTTGTGGATTTCTCAACAGCTGTTTTGTCACTCAGGGTCCTCTTTCTTGGCTCCTGGACGGCCATTCAATTGTGTTTTCTTGGAGAAGCTTTAGGGACTTCCTCTCAAGTTGCCATTTTGTCTTTTCTCTCTACCTTGTCATTTAATTCACTGATTTGATTATCTGCTTCATCTAGTCTGCTGGTGACTTCTTCTAGTGCATTCTTCATTTCAGTTATTATTCTTCACTTCTGATTGGTTCTTTTTATTGTTTATGTTCTTATTTATGCTTGATATCTCTTTGTTGAAGTTCTCACTGAGTTCTTGAGCATCCTTATAACCACTGTTTTGAACTCTGCAGCTGGTAGCTAGATTGCCTCTATTTCATTTAGTTATTCTCTGGAGTTTTTTCTGTTCTTTTCATTTGGGGTGTATTTCTTTTTATTTTTTTTCTTCTCATTTCGGGTGCCTCTGTGTGTTTGTTTTGATGTGCTAGGCAGATCTGTTGTGTCTCCCAGTCTTGGCTGAGTGGCCTTATGTATTAGGTGCCCTGTGAGTTCCTGGCACATTCTTCCTGGTTACCTGCTGCAGGAGTGTCCTTTGTGTAAGCTGTTTGTGCCCATCTGTTAAATTATTTGAGCCTTGATTGCAAATGGCAAATATGGGTGGAATTGCCCCTCAGGCTGATTGGCTGTGAGGTTGATCACATCCACAACTCACACGCTGCTGTGCAGGGGTTTTACACCACTGAGTGGGGTTCTTCCCAACAGGGTTTGGTAACTGTTCCGACTGCCATTTGTGTGTTGAGACTGCTCTTTATATGTGCTGTTTGTGGGTCTAATTGGTTGGTGCTGTACTGTGGTTTGAATCCAACCTCCAAGTATGTTGGTTTTGGAGACTCTTAAGAGGGACTCTGGTCTAAGCCTAGGTCACCTACTGTTGGGACTGCCTGATAGGGGCTACAAAATGATCCGTGGTTATTCACAGACTGTTCCAAACCTGGATGCCCATCAGAGAGGTCATGCTGTGGACTTAGGATGGCTGCACTTGTCCTGGGGTAGCTCTGCAAAAATTCAGGAAACTCTAAGGCCTGTTGCCACCTTCCAGCTTCTGTAAGATTCAGCTGCTGATAAAGCCTCAAGTGGTAAAAAGTTGAATGTGGCAGGGTGTCAGTGAATCAGCAGAGGGGAATGAGTGTAGCTCACCAGACTAATTCAGATTCATATTTGGCCATAAGTGTCAAGGGAGTATGCAACACAGGAAAGATGGCACCTGTGTGACAGCTGCACCAGATGAGTACCCCACACAGGGAGAAGGGCAACTGTCCTCAAGCCTTCACTCTGAAGCCACATACTTCAACCTGGCCCCGATATGCCTCCCATTTGCCTGCAACTCCCACCTCCAACCCCCATGCCTGAGTAACCATCCCTCCACTGGAGGCTAGAGTGAGTGGCTGCAAGTAAGTCTGTGCACAGACTCTTTATGAAAATGTCTGGGTTTTCTGCAGCCTTCCATTTCAACAAAGCAGTTAAAATTCCCACTGTTTTACAGAGCCAGATGTTGTAGCGGCACCTCTTTTTGACACCCATACTTCAGGCTGGGGAGTCTGGTGTAGAGCTCAGGTCGTTCACTCCTCTGGGGGAAACCTCCATGGCTGAGATATTTCTCCTGATTTTCGACCACCACATGGAGGTTTGTGGCCATTTATTTTTGCATCTCCACCCCTCCTACAAGTCTTGATGTGGCTTCTTCTTTATATTTTTAGTTATAAAACTTCTGTCCAACTAGACTTCTGATGGCTCTCTAGGTTGATTGTTCTATAATTTAGTTGTAATTTTAATGTGTTCACAGAAAGAAGTAAGCACAGTGTTTATGAACTCTGCCCATTTGGATCTCTGAGCACACTTTCTTTTATTACATAAATCACTGTTAAGCACCACACTTGGCCAGATGCCAATGAAAACCAATAAGCCATGTGTAGTCCTGGCTTCATGGGAAGACAATTTACAGCATCAAAAACAATGGAAAAACAAAACCTAGAAAGCATTCTCTGGGCATTTGGATGCTCTCTCCATTCTGTAGATGATCCCTGAACAGTTTCTTAAATAATGCAGTTTGCTCACCATTATGCACCTTATGCATTTAACTTTACACACTGTTGGATAGTTCCCTGCACTACAGCTGGTGCCTGATTGTTCTTGATGATGTTTGAAAGTGCAGACACATTATTGCCTGATGTGTGCAAATAAATGATCAACAGGTTCCTACTATCTGGTCATATTTTTTTCCTAGAAACTCTCAAAATGTTTCTGTTCAGAAATTTAGTGAGTCCTGCTAGTTATAAACAGAGGTTTCCTCAATTTTCCTATTGTTCTAGATTATGTACTATGATGCCTTGGAGGTGTAAGTCAAGAGATGATCCATGAAGGTTGGCAATAATTGGCCTTGTAGGAATTACAATCTCCAGTTTTCTGGTTAAATCCCCAGCACAAAATATCAGAATGACTTCAGATCCCTAGATCTGGCCTGTAGCCTCCAGTACAGGAATTTCCAACCATGGCCTCAATGTTCTTGTTCCTTTACCTACTGTCTGTGGCTCAGTTTCACTCTTCAAAGATGTGTTTATTAATAAAAGCAGCAATCTCAGTTTCATTTTTAGACCAAAAAGAGGCTAACAAGGAGTTAAATCATTTCAATGATCGATCAAAGCAGGGAGACTGATTCTCCGCTAAGAGTTTTGCTGCTGCTGTTCTTTCTCCAGTTCTAGTTCAGCTTACATTCTCTCAGGAGCAGGCACAGTCCTGCCCTTGTAAAGCTCCTGCCCTCAAAGAGCTGCCTCAGAAGACACTGAAGTTCCAGGGCATAGGGGCTTTCAATTGGATCATATAATATACAGATGATTTCCTCAAATCCAATCTGGGAACAGCCACATTTTTCTTCATTCTAATTCTAGTCTGTGATTAACAAAATGCAGTCAACATGCAAGCAATGGAGTTCACAGGGATGGCAATGTCACTGTAGTAACACTTCAACTGGCTGGTTCAACACCACAAGGAGTTTGTAGCTAGAAAAGGGAAAACTGCAAATAAGAACTTGGGTATAAAAAGAGTGGAATGTGAGAGTTCTGGGGCAGAACTCAGGAGCAACTGCTGGCTACACCATAGCTGGGCACAATAAACTTCTTCCTTAAGGGATGAAAGGTTGCACCAAATGTGGACAGGGTGCACAGTGTGATGTTAGTCAATGAATTTAGGAGCTCCACTAGGAAGCTTTTTTCTGGAATGGAAGTAGGAAAGTGGCTCACAAACACATTTTTTGGTATCTTTGCGAGTGATCTTATCATCCTATGAGACATAGAAATAATTAATTATGAGACACCAGTGTCATCACAGAGGAAGAAAAAAAATGAAAGGAAAGAGAAAGGCTTTTTAAAATGACATGCTTATCAAAATTGTAATCTCATAGCATGTATCACAATGAAAGAGGAAGATCTGAAACCCAGACCTGCTTTAAGTCACATTTCTGCCATTTAATTTAATTGCCTATGTCTCTCTCAATTTCCTTTTTTATTAAAGTCAACATAGATAACCTGTACTCCTTCTTATCTTGTCTGGCCACTACCTTCCCTTGGTTAGTAAGTGGACTTAATGTAACTGATGGGTTAAAGGAAAGGAGACTTATATTAATATATATGATCCTTGACCAAAATGTACTTAGAAGTATGAGTGAGACATATAGTCTAATCCTATGATGCTGGTATTATATAAAGTTAACATTTTATTTACCATTAATTTAGCAACCAGTTATTGAGCACCTGCTATTGCATGCATTGTTCTAAATCCTGACTTTACACCAATGAATGAAACAGATCAGATACCTACTCTTTTATACTTAATATTTTTCTGGAAGATTACTCAAATAAAAAATAATGTCAACAATAATAAATGCTATGGAAAAAATTTTAAGGGTGACATGGTAGAGAGTGATGTCGGGCTACTTTATAGTGGGTGACCAAGGAAGGTCTTCTGGTGGGTTGGCACTTGAACAGACTCTGAATGACAGAAGGAAGCCCCAAATGTATACACTGGAGGAAGAAAAGCACTTGGGGTTTTCAAGGAGCAGGAAAAGTAAGCCTGTGTGGCTGACAGATAATGAGATACTCTGGGGAGTCTGAACAGTTCTGTTTGTTGTCCCTTCAGGTCACACAGATCTCCAAAGAGCCACAGCTAATGAAAGTGGTGGATAGGAGAGGATGTAGCTTTAGGAGTAGAGCAGAGCCAGTGCAAGCAAAGAAGGAAGTACCTAGGCAAGTGTCCTGAGATGAGGTGCCTACCAGGCATCATGGAGTCCTGATGAATGTTCATAGCACCTGAGTATCCTGCAGCTGCCCTTCAAGGAGAGTATCTAATCCTCCTATCCTGCATCCTTCAACTGGCTTTCCTCCACTCTCAGATGAGAACTTAGGGGTCACCCCAGCACCATCCCTGGGCCCTAACCTGAGTTTGTCTGCAAAATCTGAATGATTTTCATTGCAAGTTGACTGTCCATGCTTCCTTGTTTTTATTTCTTCTCCCTCTCTAGATAGTTATTCTTTTCAAATCATGGGAAACCTTGCCTTCTCCCTCATTGGTCTTCCCCATTTTCTACACTGCCTCATGAGTACCTAATAGACAGTGTTTGAAGTGTTTAAGAGCCTTAAAATAAAAAAAAAAGTTTGAAAGAACTTTCTTAAGAAAAATATATAATGCCTTCTGGTTTCTTGCACTTAGGCTATGTTAAAATTAAAGAAGAATTTTACATGACTTCAATTTATGTTATCAGGATCAGTTTAATTTATTAAATATTGATCAAATTTCTAGTTTGTACTAGGCACTGAATATGCAATAAGTTCATATCCAGGAGAGAGAGAGATAATGTATATAATATGTATGTATATTACATACAAAGAATAAAGATTCCTTCCAATAAACAGCAGGATATATAAATGTGGAGCTTAGGAAAACATTAAAGTAGAAATACAGATTTCTGGAGGATTGCAAAAAAATGGCTGATTAGGCTGACATGGCATCTGTGACCTCTCAGACAGCAGGATTGCAAATAGAAAGGGAATCAGTGAACATGGGCAAGCATCAGAGGACTGACTGAGGAGAACCCCAAAAGCTGAAGATATAGAAAAGGAAGCCCATTCAAGACCAGTAGGAAAACAGCATGACCTCAAACTGACAGATAGTGGGGGAGCTCTGGGAGGGGAACCTCAGGCGTGAGGGGGCTCCCATAGAGGAGTGAAAAGTGCTAAGCCAATACTGCTGTCCCTCAGCCCAGGAGCCCAGTGCAGGAGAGAGGAAAACTTGTTATATCTGGCAATTAAAATTATCCAGAACTCTGTCTATCTCTGTGAGTGGGACAGAGGTCAGCTGGAAGTCCAGGGGCTCTCCTGTAAGGTACGCACATGGCCTTGGCCACCTGCCGCTCTCACCTGTTGTACAGTGGGGGTGCGCAACATCACTGGTGTTATCGGAGTCATTCTGGGAAGGACTGAACTATGGGTTTTTGAAGTGGGGGATGAAAAATCCCATTGTTTGAGTGCAGAACATGCCACATGTGTAGCACACAGGAGGATGCCATTTTCTTCTTAATTAAATCCATCCGAAAAAGACCAATTCTGAGAACGCATTGGTGTAACAAAATCTGCACATACTCACTATTCACCAGAAAGACCACACCCACCACAGCTTAAACTACGTCTCCCAGGATGCTCTAGGCTGCCAGGCACCCAGCCCCACACTACCAGCTGCACGTAGCCATGGAGTAAAAGCTATAAACTCTAAAAATTAAGAAGCTTCACCCCACAAAATAAAACATACAAACACCTTGGAATTTCACTCAGATCACCCAGAGCTGTGTCCTGCACAGACATTAAAGTACTCAGGGCGGCAAAGCAAACAGCCTTGTCCTAGTGGTTTTCTTTCTTTCTTTCTTTTTTTATTTTTTGCTTTTTCTTATTTTTCTCAGTTTGAACAAATGCTGCATATGACTCACAGAGCACAGGTCAATGTTACTCTGCAGCTTCCCCTGTACAGCCTAGAGTGGGATAGGAATGGAAAAAACTACTGGGCTCTCAAAATAAAAACAAAAATATAATTAATTATTGATTTGTCTTTCCTTTTCTTTTCTTCTTTTCCATTGTTTTCTGTAATTTTCTTTTATCAGTACTCTTTCTTAATTTATACACACACACACACACACACACACACACACACACACACACACATATATTTATTTGTTTATTTATTTATTTATTTTTGGTATGTGGTTAGTTCCCTGGCTGGGAATTGAACCCAGGCTGCAGTGTTGACAGCGCCAAAGCCTTAAGCCACTACACCACTAGGGAACTCCCTATTTTTTATTTTTTAATTTAATTTTTATTAATATTGCCATTTTCTCTATTTTTTTCTTTTTTCTTTTTCTCAGTTTGAACAAAGGCTGTCTGTGACTCACAGAGGAGAGGTCAATGCTACTCTGCAGTTCTTTCACAGTGTAATTAGGCACACTGGAGGTTTGCCCAATCCAACACTGATTGGCTGAAGAGTTGGCCCCACCCAACTAGTGCAAAAACACATTTTTGTGGACTTTTATAGGAGCATCTATCTTCAACTAACCAGGGACCTTTTTGTGCCACTCTACTGTCCCTCCAGGGAAACTAAAAGTGTGCTGAAGCAATATTCTGCAGTACACACAGCAAGAGAGGGGGAAGGAAGAAAAAATATTTTTTGTCATTGTTTTTTGGTCTTTTTAACTCATCCTTTTTTTAAATTTCACTTTTCTACATATTTTCTTTTCCTTCTTCAGTTTTTTCTTTTTTCTTTTTATTTTTGACTGTTTTTTACAATTTACTTCATTTGTACTTCATGCCTTTAATTCTATTTTTAAAATTTTCTTATTTTTCTAATTTATATATATATATATATATATATTTACTTTTTTATTTTTTAAGTTTTATTTTTTAATTCTTACATTTAATTTCATTGTTATTTTTTAAATTTTATTACTATTATTAATACTTCTCTCCCTTCTTTTCTCTCAAAGTTTGCACAGGCCCACAGAGAGACTTTGGGAGGCCAGTCAATCAGTTCTGCCTTACTAGTGGGGGAGAACTTTCTACAGGTCTTTTGCAAGAGTGGCTATTTGAGATTGCCTAGAAAACTTCCAGTGCTGCTTTGCCACTGCCCTCCACTCCCTGAACAGCTAACAGTGTGCTACAAGTGGCAAACTCTGAAGCTATCAGAAAACTTTTGTTTGTTGGTTGGTTTTTAAAATATATTTGTATGATTGTGTGCGTGTGTGTGTCTGTTCCTTGACTTTTTCTTTCCCAAGTAAGCACAGGCCCCCTAGAGACTTGCCCTGTCAACATGGAGGTACTCTAGGTGGATGAGTGATAAGCCTCACCTAACTAATGGAGGAAGACTGTCTTGTAAACTTCACCAAAAATGGGTATCTGCAGTGGCCCAGAAAGATTTCAGTGTTACACTACCACTACCCTTGGACAGTTAACAGTGTGCTGTGAGGGACATACCATTCAACTACAACTGAAAAACACACATTACACATTTAAGGAACAATCCTAGGTTACACACACAAAAGATCTAAGAGATTGCACCACTGGATCACACAGGACACATACTACTTAAGACAAACACTGAGAGCCATAAGAGATATAGCTACTACCTAGAAGCAAACACAGAGAAGAAACCAGAATGAGAAAACAGAAGAACATGTCCCAAATAAAAGAACATGAGAAATCACCAGAAGTAGAGTTAAATGAAATGGAGACAATTAACCTATCAGAGCAAGGGTTTAGAAAAATGGTTATAAGAATGGTTATGAAACTTATTGAAAACTTCAACAAAGAGATAACAACCATAAATAAAGACATCAAAACCATAAAAAAAGACCAATCAGAAATTAAGAATACAATAATTGAAATGAAGAATACACTAGAAGGAATCAACAGCAGGTCGGCTGAAAAAATAGAAAATAGAATTAGCAATCTGGAAGAGAAGGTATCAGAAAATACCCAAATGGAAGAATAAAGAGAAAAAACAATTTTTTAAAATGAGGATAGCCTGACAGACCTCTGAGACAACATCAACAGTAAAAACATTTGTATCATAAGGGTACCAGAAGAAGAAAGGGAGCAAGGGATTGAGGACCTGTTCAAAAATGTAATGACTGAAAACTTCCCTAACCTGGCAAAAGAAATAGACACACAAACCCAAGAAGCACAGAGAGTACCAATCAAGATGAACTTAAATGTGCCCACATCAAAACACATCATAATTAAAATGACAAAGATTAAAGACAAAGAGAGAATCTTAAAAGCAGGGAGGGAAAAACAACAACTTACCTACAAGGGAGTTCCCACAAGGCTCTCAGTGAATTTCTCAATAGAAACTTTGCAGGCCAGAAGAGAATAGCAAGAAATACTCAAAGTAATAAAACAAGGGTACACTACCCAGCAAGGCTGTAATTTAAAATTGAAGGAGAGATAAAGAACTTTCTAGCTAAGAAGAAGCTAAAGAAATATACTACCACCAAGTCTGCATTACAAGAAATGCTGAAGAGACGTCTTTAAGCAGAAGAAAGGAGAAAACAAACAAACAAAAGAAATTTAAAAAACATGAATAATAACATGGCATTGACTATGTATTTATCAATAATCACTTTAGATGCAAATGAATTAAATGCTCCAATCAAAAGACATAGGGTAGATGAATGAATAAGGAAACAAGACTCATGCACTTATTTTCTACACCTCAGGAGGACAGATACACATAGATGGAAAATAAAGGGATGGAAAAGTATATTTCATTCAAATGGAAATTAAAAAAATACTGGGGTAGCAATACTTATATCAGACAAAATAAACTTTAAAACAAAGACTATAACAAGAGACAAAGAAGACAATACATAATTACAAAGGAATCACTCCAACAAGAGGACATCACTCTTATAAACATTTGTACACCAAACATAGGAGCACCTAAATACATAAAACAAATATTGACTGACATAAAGGCAGACATCATTACAGGGGGCTTTAACACCCCACTAACAGCAATGGACAGATCTTCCAGACAGAAAATCAACATAGATAGAGTGGCCTTAAATGACACACTAGAGCAAATAAATTTAATTGATATTTTTAGAGAATTACATCCTAAAGCAGCAGAATATACATTCTTTTCAAACCCACATAGAACATTTTCCAAGATAGACCACATGTTAGGCCACAAAACAAGCCTCTATAAATTTAAGAAATTTGAGATTATACTAAGTACTCTCTCTGAGCACAGCAGTATAAAATTAGAAATCAATTACAATAAAAAAATTGAAGAACACACAAACACATGGAGGCTAAACAATATGCTATCAAACAATGATTGGGTCAATAAGATTAAAGAAGAAATCAAAAGGTACCTTGAGACAAATGAGAATGAAAATATACCTACCTAAAATCTATGGGACAGAGCAAAAGCAGACCTGAGAGGGAAAATCATAGCTATGCAGGCCTACCTATAGAAATAAGAAATACCTCAAATAAACAGTTTAATCTTACACCAAAGGAAACTGGAAAAAGGAATAACAAAGAAAGCCTAAAATTAGCACAAAGAAGGAAATAATAAAAACCAGAATGGAAATAAATTAAATTAAGACTAAAAAGACTATGCAAAAGATCAGTGACACCAAGAGCTGGTTCTTCAAAAAGATAAACAAAATTGACAAATCTTTAAATAGACTCCTCAAAGAGAGAGAGGCGGGGGGGGGGGGGACTCAAATAAATAAAATCAGAAATGGAAGAGGAGAAGTTACAAAAAACACCACAGAAATACAAGAAATTACAAGAAAATACTATGAACAACTATATGCCAACAAATTTGGCAATTTGGAAGAAATGGATAAATTTTTAGAATGGATAAATTTTCTTCTGTTTAGAAGAAACAGAAACTCTAAATAGGCCAATTACTAACAATGAAATTGAATCAATAGTCAACAAGCTCTCAACAAACTAAAGGCCTGGACCAGATGGCTTCACAGGTGAATTTAACCAAACATTCAAAAAAGAATTAACACCTATACTTCTCAAACTATTTTGAAAATCCAGGTAGAGGGCAGGCTCCCAGATTCATTTTATGAGGCCACCATTACCCTGATTCCAAAACCAGTTAACCATTTGACCCAGCAATCCCCCTTCTGGGGATCTACCCAAAGAACTTGAAAACCTTTGTCCGCAAAGACTTATGTACCCCAATGTTCATTGCAGCACTGTTCACAGTGGCCAAAACATGGAAACAACCAAAGGTCCCTGCAACAGATGACTGGATAAAGAAGCTGTGGTACATATACACAATGGAATATTACTCAG
>PVJL010018998.1:0-14797 GCA_004026885.1 Lyroderma lyra | reverse complement strand
GGTGGTGAGCACACACGGCAGCACGGACGACGTATTACAGAACAGTACGCCGGAAGCTATGGCATTCTTGCTGAGCAGTGTCACCCCAGTGAGTCTAACAACATAAAAAAGACAAAGGAACTAAGGCCCACGGCCCAATAAACAGATGCGCTACTAACGTAAAGACAGCGAGGTTTCCTGCTGTGGCTCTAGGAGGTAGAGCCTTCTGGAAATTTAAACGCATACGAGAGAACAGAACGTTTTGATTTTTCTCGGCGGCTGCCTAAACGGCCTTGTCCATCCGCTTAGTTCCTCCTCGACCCTGACCGCGAAGGTGCATTCGCAGGACAAGCGGGCAGCTGAGCGTCCCACCGCCTGCCGCCAGGGCTCACCTGTCCAGGTGAGCTTGCAGTGCAATGCAGCCGCGGCAAGCCCGCTCCCGTCGCAGCGGTTTGGACGTTTAGCAGGCAGAGCGTGGCTCAGGTCACGAGCTCTAAACTCGAGCTGGATTTCCGAGGGTCACGAAGCGAATCCAGAGGGAGACGGCACCACGGGGCGAGTCCGATTCCTGTCGGATCCCCCCTTTTTCTGTGTGAACCTCTACCAGAAATGAGCGGTCAGAAAGGGCACTCCCAGGAGCCGCACTCAGGTTTCTAAGGTTTATGATGTGTCCTAGAATTTTACCTCCGGAAAAAAGCGTGTCTTCCACAGGAGAAAGGATGCCCCCGGGGTCCCCATCCGCCAAGAGCGGTGCTGTCGCGCTCGGGGGAGGGAGGGCATCTAGTTGGGCTTTTTAACGGGGAAGCTTTTGCTCCCCTTAAAACTGCTCACTCAGTAGTTTTGTGAGGCAACCTGGTTGTGAGGCCACCGACAACGGGACGATGACACGTTGGGCGTTCGGGGCACTGCGTCATAAATGTCAGCGCTGTCGCCCTTTGGGGGCGTGGTCTGCGGCCAGCTGATGCTGTAGGAAAGTGTGAAACAGTGGTTTGGGGTATTGAGCACCAACAGGTACTCTGCGTTTTCATTTTTAAAGCCGGTTCTGCTCACGACTTCTAGTTTACTCTGGAAGGTACCTTCACTCGCTTGGCTCAGATTCCCTCAAAATGTAATGAAAAATCGGAACTGGGAGGGTAATTGTTTAGAGGCCCCCCCCAACACACACACCTCTCTGTCTCTCTCTCTCCTTTCGTTACTGAAGATGAAATGAGACGTAGCAACCTGCCTGGCATTTCATTTAAACTTTTTCATTGACCTAAGCGGCCACCACGCACTGGCTTTTGTAATATAGGAGATCAATTTTATCTACTCCCTTTGAATTCATAATACCAGCTCCATATGACTAACACACAGAAGTATTTCTGTTATTTTCTATGATAAAATGTCACTGAAATGTAATCTGAAGAGTATCAATAAACTTCTTAGCACCAGAAGGGAGAATTTTAATGGCTTCTTAACAGCCATCCTGCCATGAATGACTTCTGGAGCCTTCTCTATTCCCATACCTGGCCCCCTGAATTCAACTGAATGATCAATTGCTGAGTGCTCATTGTAAGCACAGGACTGGGAGGTGGGAGACATCGTCAGAACACGGCTTCTAACCTCAAGGAGCATCAGTCTAAGTGTAGGGATCAGACACGTGCACCTATGACCGTAATTCAGAGCAGAATTTGATACATGCCAAAATAAAAATAAAAAATACGACAGCTTATGGGCAAAAGCAAGAGGGTGTGGTTGGTGGGACACAGGTCTCAAATGAGGCTTCATGAAAGAGGTGCACGTGTACTGCTCCTTGGAGAAGAACAGGGGTTTGACCAGTAAATGCTCAACCGATAGCCCTCCTGACAGCCAGGAACCGGTGGCAGAAAAATGTGGAGCTCGTACGGAGCACCGCGCTCTGCGGCAGAGCTGCGGGAGGCGTGAGTGCGAGCGTTCCAACACGGGCCGAGGGACCGACGTCTGTGGTGACGCCGGTGTCCTCAAAGGCCCCACAGATCCTGGGTCTAACATGTCATAAATTTGGTGCAGGATTCCAACTGTCTGTGTCTATATTCAGTAGAACGGATAACGAACTTTGCCAAGATGCTGTGTGTACAAAAACTGTCCATGTTCACTTTAGGGAGTGCATATAGAGCTGTAAGTTTCCTTTGGAATGTGTGTGTGTGTGTGTGTGTGCGCGCGTGTACGTGTGCGTGTGTGTGCACACGTGTGTGTGCGTGCACGTGTGAGTGTGTACATGTGTGTGCGTGTGTGTGCACATGTGCGTGTGCTCTCGTGCGTGTGTGCACACGTGTGCGTGCGTGCGCGTGCACGTGCACGTGTGTGAGTGTGTATATGTGTGTGCATGTGTGTGTGCGTGCGCGCACACACATGTGTGCGTGCGTGCGTGTGCACGTGTGCGAGTGTGTACGTGTGTGCGTGCGCGTGTGTGAGCCTGTGCGTGAGTGTGTACATGTGTGTGCGTGTGTGCATGCGTGCACACGCGTGTGTGTGCGTTGTGTGATGTGTGCATGCGTGCGTGTGTACATGTGCGTGCGTGCGTGTGTGTGCATGTGCGCGTGCGCGTAGTGGATACACATACACATTCAAAATTCAAAAACCGGTGAAATAAGCTACTGAATCTACATTTCATTGACAAAGTGCCCAATGTGTTTTGCAGTGTATGACGACCAAGGACCTTTGGAATCAAGGGAGGCAGCTAGCAGGCACCCTGCAGGATTTAAATTCCAGCCTACCACCAGAAAGAAAATTTATTTTTTGTAATCATCACGATGCCCGTGGCAAGAGAACTAAACACGCGAAAGCAGGACAACTAAAGATGCAGCTAGTTGAAGATCTGGCCTAGAGATATCCAGTCTTGCCTGGACCAGTGACGTCGTCTCCCAACCCGTATTCCTGGTCTCAACTGTCCCCCCCATCTCCCACCCACCACGCAGGCTGCCAGCTCCTTGAAAGCGACCTTTCTACCTGATGCCAGAAATAAACGAATAACAGCCAGCCCTCCAGTTACTCCCCGTGGCTTCCAAGGTACGTTCAGATCCTTCAACTGTGCTGCTTTTCCCAACACCCTCCAACAATCCGTTCAAAGACTCCGGACTCATTCAGGGACTGTCAGCACCTGCGTGGCACCCACAGGCCCCTTGCTGTCGGAGAGACACAGCCTCGCATCTGCGCACCATCATTCGCATTAGTCCCAACGGGCTGCTCCCCGGAAACTTCCTGTAATTAGGGGTCTCGGCTCAAGCTCTCACGTGTCCACACATGTTGTACCTTCCTTCTGTGGGACGTGCATCCATCCTTAAAGGCCTAACTCGAGCCCCACAGCTTCCCCAACTAAAAAGTTCGTGGAGTTAGTCGAAATCCCACTTCCCGTGCTCTTCGTGGATTGCAGTCTTTGTGTACAGGTATTGAGTTCACGTTTGCCAGTCCTTTGATGTCCCTGTCACAGCAATAATCTATGTAGATTTATTTCTCTTAGCCTCTCCCTTCACAAACCCTCTCATCATTCCTTGTCTGTCTTCTTTGAACTTCGTCTAATTTGTCTGAATTTCTTGGCCGTTCCTGGAGGATTCCTGCAGTGTATGACCCACCTCTCTGTTCTAACAGAATCGAGTCACAGATGGCGAGGTCTCCGCCTCATCGCTTCTTGTGCACACGACTACCTGAACACATTACGCTGCAGTCGCCACATGCTACGACTCGACCTCACTACATGGTGAGCTCTGAAAAGGCACGGCTAGTGTCTGAACCAGAGGCTACACCTCTGTGGTACCTTTTGCTGCAGTGTCGATAGTTACTACCTTTTCGTCAGGAAACAAAGTGTCTCTGCTAGGATTTTCAAACACCCGAATGTTAACATCAGAATTTTAGACCACTGCAATTGTCACGTTGGGTTGGACCTTTCCGCCAAAAAGTGTCAGTCCGTTGCCTTGCAGCTAGCTCTTGCTTTGGTAGGTTATGGAGCTCGGTGTTGTCAACGCTGGTCCTTGGCCCGTGCCAACGTTAGGCCCGTAGGGGCCACTAGACGAAAACTGAACGCTCAGACCAAGGGGCTCTTTCCCCAGGCTCCCTTCCTCCTCCTGTGTGTGTGTGGGGGGGTGAGGGGGTGTCATCACCCTGTGGGGGACCCATTGATGCTTACTGGCCCCTCTGCAGGAGGGTACCTACTTATAGCCCCAGCCCACCAACACCCCAGCACCTGATGACGTCCCAGACACAAGGACTTGGTCTTGTCAAGGTGGCGGAGGGCCAAGGACACATGGTGAGCTTGGCCTGCCCCGCGCTCCGGAGATGAGCGTGGATCATCAGCGGCCCACAGGAAAGAACCCATTTTCAAAACCACGTGTCTGGAGAGCTTTCTTTTTTAAAAGACGTGAAGGAGTTGTAGTCCCCAGGCGGGCTGTAACACACCCCCCACGACGCGCCACCGGCCTGACGGGAGCCACTCTCGGGGGCAAATGTCCCATCGAGCATTCCGCTTTGTACGTTTTTCATCGAGGCGAAGGGGAAACTAGAGCCAGGGGTTTGCTGTCCTGGAGTCAAACCTGTGAGGTCATTCTGAAGTTGAACTTGGCCGGCAGGATCTAATGGAAAGTTCCGAAGGCGAGCCAGTGAAAATTCCACCAAAGGAACAATAAGGTTGTCAAAAACGTGGGTTTTTATTTTCGCATCTACCTCGGTGGGCACGCCGAGCATGGCGGCTCAGGGCATCCCCCGGCCCCGCCGATGAGCTCTGACGTGGAGGTGGCCCCGGCCCCGCGAACGCCTCGCCGGTATCGGGTTTCCCGTGATAACGGAGTTGTTCAGCAGAGTTCAGGAGGAAATCTTTTGAACCCCAAAGCATGCTGTACTTGGAGAAGATCGCCCTTGGAGACGGATGACGTACAGAGCAGTCCGTCCTGGCGGGACGAGCAGAATTTAATCGGGAGGTCAGGTTTGGAACGTGGGCCAGCCCTCTGACGTGCACATCTGGGCTTCGCGAAGCTTCTGAAAGCGGTAACTCCTTACGTCCATAACTATTTCCCTGGCTAATTAAAGCTATCAGTTATATGCTCAGGATGATTCATGAACACGGGACTCTGAAGAGAGGGCATCAGGGGTGAGTGGCATGAACTCGGCAGCTCTGACAGCGGACGCGTCACGCTGGGCTCCACGACGGCGGCCGGAACGCTGCGCGTCCTTACGGAGGTTGCATCACGTCGCGGGTGTCCGTTTTCTCTATGTGGAAATCAGCAAAGACTCATTAAACAACAGAAAACAAAGGTGAAATGAGTGCTTTGAGCCCCCTGCGGCTTGTACCGCAGGAAGTTATCTAGACAGTCACGGGCGCTTCACTGGGGCTCAGCCTTAGGGAGACGGTGCGCGGTTCGCCCGCGGGAGGACCAGTCGCCTCTCTTCGAGTGAGCTCGCTTTGCCTTCCTCGCAGGTGCGCAGATTTCAGGTGACGGAAACAAGGCACTTGCTTTGGTTCGCACACGTGTTCCCAGAGAGTGACTGTTCTCAGGACAGAGTGTAAAGGGACCCAGATCTTACTTCAGATCGAACCCATCGCACGCTCCTCGTGCAGCGCGGCTCCCTCGGACGCAGAAGACCCCGAGCCCCCAGTCTAGTTTCCTCCTGTACCCGAGGGCCGTCCGGAAGAATCCAGCCATACGTGCCTCTAGTTTTCACGTGACACGGCCGGATACTTTTTGGACAGCCCTCCCACATTCAATACATTCTCCTTCATGAGCCTGACGGTAGGGTTACCCTCTCCAAGCTGACTTGACACCCTAAAAAACTCATGTTTTGACAGCAATAAGGAAACAGCGGTAGTCATGCAAGTAGATATACCTGTCACAGCATCGATGGCACTGAATTCGATTCCAGAACTTCCCTTAAGGTGAGTTCTCCTGATGAGTGAGATTTTTACGTATGCCAAGTTCAGTTCCTTCTTTTCTTACGTAAGGGTGTTTGATGTCTGTACATTCGTGTAACTAGTTTAGAATTAAGTGCTAGGAGGTGATCACAAATCACAAATCCTCCATATGTTTTTTTAAGGGATTTCTCGTCAGAGTTGCCTTCTGAAAACAATGAATTGGTGAGGGCTGCTGTGGCTAAGCGAGTACATTGTTTACGTTACAATGTTAACATCATTTGAGCTTAAGTTCACACGTAAGCAGCTTGACGTCTGATTGGTGACTGAGTTGAAGGGGTCTGATGACGAATAGGTGCTTTCTGTCGCTATTTATACCTCAAACGACAGACTGAATTTTAAACACCTTAATTTATGATGAGCAAGATGTATCCACCTTGGCGGGGGGCGGGGGAGGTTGCCTCAGTTCTCAAAGTAAAACGGATGTGGGCTGTGACATTTGGCTTAATGTGACACTGCATCCCATGCACCCGTTAGACAGTAGCAGAAATGCCTAGAACGTTCTCTTGAAAGATCTCCGCTTTCTCTGTGAGCAGAACTTAAATAAATCTCTTCAAGGGTCCCATGTATTTTCTTCCCTCCAAATAGCACTCCATCCCTGCCTGCGGCAGTCTACAAAGACTTGCCTCTCCCCCGGGAGTGTCCCCCAGAAGCCCCCCAGCCCCCATCTTCCTCAGACGTTCGGACCGAGCGAGACTGGCTCGACGACCCTGCTGCGGGCGTCCTGACTGAAGAGCTACGAGGTCTCGTGTCTGAAAAACACGTCCTGGAACCCGTGTGTCCGAGACACCACGGTCCACGTACATCCATCCGTGATTGATGGCCCAATTTATCGGGGCTACTGTACGTGCCGGCCGGTGCGGTTTAAATGCTTTTGACAAGCACAGAGGACTGTCACTGACAGGTACGGATGAACTTGGTCTTCTGCAGGCTTTCGCGGCATTTCGCTGAGTGGCGGGTTGATAAATTAAATGACAATCGTTGCAGATTACAGAAACTGCCCGTGGCAGCTGTACGTGCTCTGCAGGCCTTCAAGGAAATAAAACCAGCACAGCTGCCACCAGAGTCATTAACTTTGTGGTGGCACCGTCTAAAAAAGTAAAAATGGAAAGATTTTTGGAAGGGGGACATGGGCTTTATTTCCTTATCCCCAGTTCTCTAGGGACCTGGAGGAAACTGAAAACATGACCAGAAGACGGGCATTCGACTGGCCATTCAGTGATTCCGTGATGTCACACGGGTGAGTTTCAAGCTCGAGGACAGTCTCGTGTGGGCCATTCCTCAGTTTTGACACTGCAGCTGGGCTTTGGCTCATCGTACCGTCACCATGAACCCACATGGTTCAGTGGAGACCCTCTCAGACCTCACGGGACGACTCACTAAATGTGACGTCCTTGAACAGGTGGCCGATGACACGAGCATGGAGCAGCTAGCAGCAAACACAAGCTCTCGTGCAAAACCCGGATAAAAGCAGAAGGTTGTTGCTCTCCGGCCGAGGAAGACAGTCAGGTGGAATGATGTCTTCCTAACAACAGACGTATATGGAAGACCCAAGCGCAGTTCCACGACAGGACAGGGCAGGAGACAATATCCCCGAGGAAAACATTTCAACAAGGCACAGCCATGAGAGAGCGGTGAGGGCCCACGTGGGGTGCCGGGGAGCTCAGTGGCCTTGGCGATGTCTGCACCCTCCACGTCGGCCCGAGGAGGGCAGTCCAGGCTGTGTCCGGCATCGGGGGGCCAGGACGCGGCTGGGCCACATCAGCTCGCTCAGAGGGTGCCTCAACGGAGATGCGGGTAATAATTGGGATTTTCGTCCTCGATGTGTTTTTGAAAGCCTCTCAGCCTAGTTTGAAAAATAATGGATTCTGAGCTATAGTGGTGTAATTTTCAAATTAGGCTGAAAGATTGAAATTATTCTAACTCAGTGAAAAAGTCTGATTTCCGCCCTCCCCAGGCAATAAATAATCATTCTCATAAAGAATGCCATTCATGCAAAAAATTCATCGGCTGACACACTGGCGTGAATCAAACTTTCAGCTCCCAAATGCGACTGATTCGTGTCAAAATTCATCTTTGAAAAAGGTCACCGGCACGCCGAAGGGGTAAGGAGACGCAGTTCATGTGGGAATCTCCGTGGAGGGCCCTGAGTATATACTGAAAGTGGCCCTGTGTCTGCAAAGTGTCACCAGTCGCTTGCACTTGAGCCCTCAGGCATCATCGTGACATGTCCTCACGTACGGTGACTCCCAACCCTCAAGGGACCAAGCGCTTCCTTTCGCCTCCTCCGTGTGTTTCCCTGGGGCTCCGGGAGATGTGTTCTCAGGACCAGACGCGTGTCACACTGGGGTTCTGTGTCTCACAATCTTCAGGGAAATGACCTCTCCCGGTCACCTCTCTAAACGCGAGCATGAAGCCAGCTTACTCCCCAAATCCAAGTCCACCGGACGCCACACGGAAGCATTTGCCGGGAGGCTGGATTTTAAATTGCTTTGAAATGCAGTGTTTTGAGGAGCAGAACATAACTTCCATTTAGCACTCACCTCGCCTCGAGCTAAGCTCCCCGCGGAAGATCGAGGCCTTTTCTCTGGTAGTTTTTGCAGTTTGGTGAGTGAGACGGGAAAAAATATTTTTTATCTTAAATCTGTTATTTAAATTTACGTATAATAAAATGCATTTTATATGATGTGTTTATAATAAAGGACATATGTAATACATAAATAATACACGTATGTGGGACGTGGTTATAACAATACAATATAAAACATGGGTATTAATACTTAATACGATTACTTACTAAATATTTAAACAATTTCATTTAATAATGTAAGAGTCACAGGGTGTGTAATCCCAGGCTTTGGGCTGGGGCGGCGTCAGGGCACCGTGCACACCTTCTGGTCTCTTCACCCGTGTCCTGGTCCCTCCCGGGGGAACCCCACGGCTGGTCTAGACTCGTGTGCGCACCCAGCACGCGGGCCCGTGGCAGGAGAGGCTACGGGGGGGTCTGTGTCAGCCTGCGCCAAGCGTGCGGGGACAGAGGTTTCCGGGCGGCAGGCTGCAGAAACCCTAGGTGGCCACGGAGACCCTGTGTCTATGGGGCAGTGACCCTCCATGCCCACGTAGGCTGAAGTGTTCATTCTTCCTAATGGCCGTATTCGGGAGTTCCTAGGCCGACCGGACGGACTGTTTGGGATGGGACAGTGTTGTTTCCTATGCCCCTTGCAATGGGACGTCTGGTCAGCCTCGTAATCCCTGGCTGTCGCCTGGGAGAGACGGCTCCTCTCACGTCAGCGTGGAGTTCACAGTCAGAGACCGGGGTCTCACGTAGCTTCCTTTCACAGGCCCTCGGCCCCTCCCCACAGGCGAGTGCTTGCTGTGGCCCAAGCCCCTGTGACAGAGGTCCTCTGTGGGTTACTGGGTGTAGGCGGTGCCATTTAGGATCTAATTCTTCGTTCCCGCAGCACGTCCATCAAAGGAGAAATGTGGCTCCCCTCTGCGTAGGAAGGCGAGAGGCCCGCTAAACCGTGTTGGGGTTTCTTTTCGTTTAAAAAACTTAACGACCGTCACAACGTCACGAGTGTTGTTATCGAGACATGAAACGGGACGTCGGCTCATCTGGTTGGACAGCTCGGTCCGCTCACGCGGCTCATCTTTTCCTCTCCACCGCGAAGGCTTCTCTCGGGTTGCACACGGTACTCAGGTTTAACATCGTCTTACGTGAACGTACGCGTACCTTCTAGAACTGTAATGACAGCTAACGTCCGTGAGCGATGTCCGTGCCCAGAACAGTGTGGAAGCCTCGATCTAAACGATCTCATTCGATCTCCATTTCACAAGACTGAAGCTCGGGAATCTAAGCAAACTGCCCACACGGATCCCCCGGGTGTGTGAGGGTCGGAGTCCGCGAAGCTGAAAGCGGCTTCGGTGAGCACATCCGAACACGTGCTTTAAGCCACTGGCCAGCAACGGACCGAGGTACGTGACACTTCGCCCTGATTTACTCATTAATGTACGTTTTTATTCAACACGGAACTTCATGGACACGAGGTGTGCGGCAGCGTCCTAGAAAAACTCAAGCTGTCGGTCACGTGCCCTCTGGTCACACAGACCACACGCCGTGCCTGTGACCCCTGTGGTGAGTGACCGAAGTAAAAGCCACACATTTGAGTAACGGTTCCTAACGGTAGACCACCTATTGCCTGGTAGGCTCACGTGTGTCCCCTGTGGTCACTATCACCCTGTCCCACTGAATACTACGTACGAGAGAGAGTCGTACGTAGTTTTGGACAGTTTCATGTGAAGCCATCATTTTTGTGGAGGGGAACGGAGAAATTCTGCCATAACCCCAATCAGCCAGCTGGCAGAACCGCGGGGGCTGCAGGTCCGATGCCGTCGTCCTCGAAGCTGACCGGAGGAGAAGCGAAGCCTTTTCCCTGTCGGGACAGTCCACCCCTTTCGGGGACAGGCCGAGTGAGAAACCCTTGTGCTGCAGGCTGTGCTGGCGAGTTCTGAGCTCCTGGTGAGTTTAGAACAGTCTCCTGGGGGTCTGCCCTTGTGACACAGAGGGACGCAATAAAAAAATCACTTCCCTCTGAGAGCCCCGGGAGCACAGGGAGCCCCGGAGGACAGGGAGCACGTGGGGACAGGGAGCACGTGGGGACAGGGAGCACATGGGGACAGGGAGCATGTGGGGACAGGGAGCCCCAGGAGCACAGGGAGCCCCGGAGGACAGGGAGCACGTGGGGACAGGGAGCACGTGGGGACAGGGAGCACATGGGGACAGGGAGCCCCGCGGGGAAACGGGAAGCTGTCTCGGCGCTCAGGCCGGCGGGCAGGCCGCGGCCACCCCAAAATCTCGGCAGGAGGAGCGGAGCGTGCTCCATGATGTCCGTGGACTGGAGCCCGCCGGCCCTTCATTGTCCACAATGTCCGTTGCTGAGGGCACCTCCACTGCTCCCTCCCGGCACCCGCACGATGACCCCGAGGCCTGCCATTCAGCTTCCTGAGAGCTTTCAGGAGGCCTGGGTGGGGGAGGGGACCACGGTGAGCGCTCGGTCAGCGGCAGGGACAGTCGCAGGCCCCGGACGAAGAGATGAGGAAAACACGTGGGTGGGATCGTTGAAAACAAGGTAACCCCGTCCCTCGTTTCTGGGTGTCCAGCACGGGTATTTGGTATTTTTTTGGTCATCAAACATGGCCTCGAAGCTGGACATCACGAATCTTCTAGGGCTTCCTGCTCCTCTACAGGAGCACAGCCAGTCCCCTGCCCGGATGTCTGACCACGCCGCCCAGCTACGTCACTGTTTGTGGGATCCGTCCTCCACCACGTCGGTCCCAACCCCCGAAACGAGGACGTGTGCATTCCCGCCCACCGCGTGTTGTCACTAAAACGGGACGGGGCCGTCAGCCTCGCGGGCACAGGAGGGGTCAGCAGGAGAGGAGCAGAGAAAGAGGGAAAAGGAGCCAAAGGGGCAACGGGGGGCGTCGTGTCCGGACACAGACTTAGAGGAAAACGTGGGGGACGGAGCGCCAGGGAGGGTCGCCGGGAAAGAGCCGGCGCAGAACCGGGGAGACGCGCCAGGCACTTGGGACGCGGTGGCCCCGAGGACGCTTTCCCGGGTCGGAGCGCGTGTTTGTGGCACGAGCACCTGCGTGGCGCTTTACGGCGGACTCCAGGCCCCGCCTTCCGCTGCCTTTCCGAGGTCACCGAACCGCGCAGGGTGCCGCTGACCTAAGTCTGTACGGCACGCGGGGAGCCACGTCGCTCCGGAAGGGAGTGACACGTGTGGGGGAGCTGTGACTTCGCAGAGTGGGACACGGGATGGAAAACAGCATCTCAGGAAACCTCGTCCATCTGAATTCAGAACCGATTACAGGACGGAGGTGTCAACCATGTAGACACGGACTCACCCGACAGACAGGAAGGGCTCCTTGGACTCAAGCCTGTGGGAGAAAAGACGAAACATTTTATTTTCGTGGAACAGCACGCGACGCACTCACGACACGCTGCTGCAGAAACCTCACGGAGCACCCGCGTGGCTGCGTGCAAACGCCGATACGGCACGCGTGGGAAGCGAGGCCCGATGTGGGCCGGTCCGAGTTCTGGCTGCGTGCGCGAGGGGTAAGCAGTGCCACAGAGCGCCGGGCCGGGGCGCAGCCCGGACGCGACACGCCGAGACGGAAACACGGCTCGTCTCGCTCCGATTTCCACTCTGGGGCTGTTCATCCTCTGCTTTCCCAGGAGCTCCTAGAAGCTTCTAAGGGGGCGCCGCTTTGGGACGGCTGCAGCAGGGAAACGTGGCCCTGGGTGCTGGTTGCAGAGTAACTGACTCCTCGGTTTCCGGATTGACAAATCTTCTGGAAGGGTGCATGCACACGTAGGGGGGCAGAGGGCGTCGGGGCCCCAGGACGGTCCTCCTGCCTCTCCTGTGTCCCCGAGATGCAGGCGTGTGGGACCGCCTCCCACGTTACAGGACGATTCTGATGCTGACACCTCCGCTGAGCGGTGGCATCTTGAGCCGGTCGCTTAATAGATGTCGGGGCTTCACTCTGCTCATTATTGCACAATAGCGAGGATTGCATCCTGCTAATTCTCTAATTTCACCATCAACTCCGTCGTCTTTGCAAAAGGTAAAGGCAGGAGAGCAGTGTCCCCTTCTCAATGTTTCCTCGTTGACACGTGAGGCCAGTTGGTAGGTCCCTATTGGCCACTTTATTTTCTTACAAGTTTCCTACTGTCTGCTGGTCACGGGTGAAAGGTCGGCAAATATCGGAGAGGCTTTCATCTCAGTCCTGCTGCTTAAGGTGTTAAAGCAGCCTCCTTGTCTTAAAACGTTTTGTGTACGTGTGACGTCACCACCTTTCTCGACAATTTCCGGTGCCACAGGACGACGCCCAAACTTCTAGCTGTCACCGGCACTGGCCGTGCACGCTGCTGTCCACCACTTGTCTCACTGACCGTTTCATTGCGGGACGTGGTCTGCTGCCCAGACAGACCTGGGTTAGCTTCACCGTGGTGGCTTCGGTCACCCCATTCCTGTGCCGGAACGCTGTTCTGTCCTTTCTCTAACGCCTTCAGGAAGCCAGTCTCAACACCTTCCCATTGCGGGGACAGTCCCGTCCCTGCTTCCGTTTCTCACCTCTGTCACTGTGACACTCCCAGGACACGAGTCCCCGGTGGCACGTCCCACTGAGACTGGTAAGCACACTGCGGTCGCATGTCTGCGCGGCCGAGGCGCTCCCGGCGGGTCTGGGTGGGAGGAGCTTACTGGTGTGCTCCGCGAGCCGAGCAGGGAGGACGGAGCATTGTCCCTTCCTCACGCAAAGCCACTGACGACAGTCCCTAGGTCCCCAGCCTTTGCAGCAATGACCCAGCACAGGACATCTTGGGGGCGAGCCCCCCATCCGCAGGCCATCCGACCTCCCGTCTCACCCTCCACATGGTGACGCACTGCAGACGCAGGTGGCACCTGGCCCACTCGGAGCCGCGCTCGGCCGCAGCCAGCCCGGGAGTCAGCCTCCCCAGCCTCGGGGTCGAGCAGCGGGTTCTCGCCCATCACCCAGCCGACGTCGGAGCTCACGCAAGGGGCCGCGGGGGGCGGGGCACGGGAGTCGGTGTTGAGAGCCGGCCGGTCCGGCCACCACGGGGCCGCGGTGCGGCCTGTCCCTCCGGGGGCCGGCACGGCCGGAGACGTGCAAAACTCCCATGTGCAGTCCGGCCATGAGGGGCGGGAAGGGACAGCCAAAGGTGCGACCTGCTCAGAGAACGGCCCTTGGGAGCAGACGACGTGTCAGCAGTCAGGACCACTCTTTCCGGCTGGACACAGCGCTGTGGCCGGTGTCGGACGCAGGCTCGGGGAGCAGCCCCTTTGTGACACACGCTGCTCTCTGGCCGGTGACATGCTCGTCCTGCCCGTGTCCCTGTCTTGCTGACCTCAGCCCCTCTCAGCCCCTGCAGATGCAGTCTTGTCAAGGTCACCAGCAGTGTCCTCAGGGCTGAGGCCGTGCTCCCCGTGCACGCTGCCTGCTGCAATGCTCCGTTAGCGCCCTCGGGAGTGCGCCCGACCCGATTCACCACTTGTGCCTGCAGGCGTTTCTGTCCCTGGGTCCCATGCCACGGCGCCTGTAGCGGCCTCATGGCGTCACCTTGGCTCGGCCGGACGTCAGGCGTCAGTGCATTCTGGGGTGCAGGTCTCGTCTCCCTTTAAGGACCCCGCTGTCACGTGTTCTCTCCAGGCTCCGGGCTGGGAGCCGGCCCACAGGCCGCTGACCCACACGCACGCACAGCAGCGCCCGCCTGGACCCCGGGCTGCGCCCCCCCGGGCCCCCTCCCCCTGCTGTCTGATGCACGTCGGCCTGCAGCTCGTCCAGGAGCCGTGGGACCACCGGGGCGTCGCTGGCCTTTCCGCATGGAACGTCATCCCAGATGCGCCCCCCGAAACGTGTGTCGTCACAGGACACGTGTACGTACTCTGCCCTTTCAATTTGCAAGAACACTGCCGATCGCGTATCGTGGAACGAGCTTTCTTGCTTACCTGTAAAGTGCAGAGAGAGGCCTCTTATTTCCGGGCTTTGGTCTGTAGGGTTTGGGCTCTCCGGCCATGTTGATATCTGAAAGCATGAAAGACAACAGCCCTCATTAAGGTGTCAGACCATCCGGGGGCAGGAAATCACGAAGGTTTCTTTTCCTTCCTGCCATTAGCCCATGCAGATGCCGTGTCATTCAGTCGTTCAACGAGGGTTTATTGAGCATCTACTCGGGGCCGGGCACTGCTTGGGATACGTCATGTGCCAAATAGGCTGGATCTCTGGCCTTGTGGAACTCGCCTTCCACCGGGAGCAAACAGGCTGTAGGCAACGAAGGGAAGTAAGTGAGGAAAACCCGCAACACACTGCAGGGCGGTG
>PVJL010018997.1:0-14785 GCA_004026885.1 Lyroderma lyra | reverse complement strand
TCAAATAATTTTAAAAACACTTGAACTTTTCTTGTTATTTCTGTTGATTTTTAAATTCAGGAGTTTTTCTTTAAATATCAAAAATCCTCTGTTAGATATATTGAAGGAGGGAGGAGTAGAGAATGTTTATTCTGTTTTCTGTTGTTTCAATTTATTTTTATTATAAATTTTAATAGTTGAAATCTAAAACACAAGGATTTTAAAGTATGTGGTTTAAACATATGATCCATGAAAATTTAAGGCTCTTGGATGTAGCCATATACCAAAAAAGGTCAGCTAGAAGATCAGATAGTCCAGGGAATATGTACAAGAGATCACTCACTGTGACATAGATTAGGAGGAGGGATTTCTGAAATAAAGGTGAGAGGTGGCAAAAACATCTCCTTGACAGATGCATTGGCCAGTGATACCAAGTATGCAACTTGAAAAAGAAAATGCAAGAATATATCATGATTGAATTAGGACGATAAACAGCTTGTAGCTTAATGTTTCATCTTCACCAAAAGTATTTTTATGGAAGAAGTAAGTAGGTTTACTTTTTCGGTGAATGATGCTGGAGTAATTACTGAAGGAGTTAGTCTTTTTTAAGTAGCACCAATAGAGTATACATAAAATAGAATTGATTTGTGAGTCAACCTCTCGTTTGTAGATTCCATTCTCACCTACTGAGAGAGCTAGTCATAGATCCTTGGATTATGTTTCCATACTTCCACATCAGTTTTAGTGATTCTCTGAAACTTCAATGATTGGGTATAATAAGCAATGAAATGTTGCTCAATTTTTAGCTGAAATTAAAACCAGAGGGAAAGAAACTAATTCAACAGAACTTAGATGCCACCAATTTATTGTTTGACCTAAAAAGAACTAAATAGCACTGAAGATAAATGATAATTAAGAAATTCACAGTTCTAGTTAAGAAATTAACAATTTTTATCACTCTTCATTCTCCAACTCATTCCTTTCTTGTTTCTGTTTTCTACTGTTTTCTTTAAATCATTAAGGCTATATTAAGGGAGTATGTCAGACACTTTTGTTACTTAATAGGATGCATTATTTGGTTAGCAAGTATTTTATTTGCTCTATTGGTATTGAACAAATTTGAAGTTTATTTTTAATAATAATTAGATAGTTCTAAAGTTTATCTTATGGGCAAGAAGAATCTGTGTAACTTAATGCTAAATTCTCAATAGAATCAGAAGATGTGAATCCTTATATGAAGGAGTTGTGGTCACTTATATCACTGTGCCAATGATATCCTCAATGTGTCATAAACTTCATACTCCTGTTCATTTTTCTATTTATTTTCTTAATTTTAAATCTCTTTTTCAGTCTAGTGAAATTTGTTCATTTTATCAATTTTGACAATTATTTGCCTGAAAAAAAGGAAAAAGAGGAAGAATGTCTAAGAGATCTAGCAATATCTGGTTCTGAAAATAAAAGATAATTAGAATGATTAGAAGTTCATAGAAGCAGTTAAAATTAACTATGAAAGATACCTGGAAATTAAGAGCAGGGCTCATACAGGGAGGCAAGTGGTCAGTTTATGTGCAGTGGTCATAGTGGCAACATTCACATGTATGTTCCAAATACTGTATTCCAAAGCAAACATACACATTATACCCATGGATGTAATAGTTGAACATATGCAGATGAAATGAGTATCTTATTTTCTCAAGAAGTAATTGTAAAATGAATTGTGGAATATAATTGTTTAGGGATGGAAGTAAGGACATGAGTGGTAGAATCAGAGTAAGTGGGAGCATTAGAGAAAGCAAGGAGCTTATGGAGTTCGTTTAATTATTGATTTAATTGGTGGCTGAAACAGACTGTAAACAAAAGATTTTGAGCTAAGATTGTCAATGAATGACAAGTTAAGAAAAGGAAAAATAAGTATTGTATTTGAGCTTCTCAGAATTGAGATTCCGGTCATCTAGAAATATTTTAAGAGATTTGCAAGGTTTACTTTGACTTGGTAATTTTTCTTCTTAGGGTGCACTTTAGACCCTACTTATCCCTCTCATTCTAACTAGCTATGATTTTTCATAGCTTTCCTTCTAGGACTTCTGATCTAATATACTTTTCTTTTTTATTTTCTATTATTTTTGTGCTTATTTTTGTGTTTTCCTTTTAATTTAATTACTTGGTTGTGTTGCAAATTATATTTAATATAGAATAATGATACATTTTTTCAAGTGGACAGAGAACACAGACATAGTCAAACACAGAAATAAATGAACAAATATCCTGGAAAATACTGAACTGACAAATTATGCTTTACAGACTGACCGATAGACTAAATTTTTCCCAAAGCATAGTAGTAACAGAGTAGTAACAGTGGTCATTGCATTTTGGTGGCAGTGTTTCTGATTAACAAGATTTTGGTGTTCAGAAATATCTGTGACAGACTAGAACTGTACCCTGCTGCTCTATTTGAAGCCAATGAACCATGTTTTACTTGTTTTCTCTTTGTCTTTTGGTAATATTTTCAAGATGCCATCCTCAGAAAAGCCACTGAAACCACATTTATTGTTCACTTGAGTCCCCACCAGAACTCTCAAAATGACGGATTTATATTGTCTGCTAATACTGTTCCTAGCCTCTTATAATATCTTGTTCTACCTGCCTTTATGTTCTATGTATTTATTTTCCCTGTCTTCCAGAATTGTCTTCCCCAGGTTCGGGGCATCCAACCTTGTCTTCTGACCAAACTTTTTTTTATTTTACTTACTCCTTTATCTACTTTTAATGGTTAAGCCTCAACTTTCAAGCCAGGCTGTATTCCTAATCTCTTTACACTTTGACCTTTCCTGGGTTCTCTGAAGGGATTATAATCTGTTACATATTTTGGCTGAGTTTTTATTCATCTTTTATTTTATACTTAGTGCTTAGAAAATCTCACTCACTCCTAGTTCTTGACAATCTTACCTCCCTTTATGTTTAAGTGGTTAATTGATGACTCCTGTAAATACTGGAGCAGGATTCATGGAATATCCTTCATAGTTTCAGCCAATTGCTTATTTCCCCAGTTCCTTAGAGTTTAAGCAATTTGACAAACTTATATTCAGTGTTCTCTAAGTGACATGAATGAGAAGAGACAATAATTCTTATTGTGGCTTTTATAATTTTCTGCCTAGAGGTCTGTCTTTCTTCATTGGAAAATATATATAAATTGCATGAGGGCAATTATAATTAGGCTTATTCATGGTTACATCTGTTTGCCATGAGCATTGTTGAGCACATAATAGATGCCCAAGAAATATTAATATTTAAGTAAGTCTATTAATGAATAAGTGTTATGGAGATAAGGGAGACTAAGACTTGACCCTATCATCAGTTAATTTAAGTCTAGTAAGGTATATATTTACAGCAACATATAACATCAGTATAATTTAGCAAATGTGGTATTAGATAATTAAAAAGGTAGTGTGCTATGAGGGCAGGATTACTCTGATTTGTATTATCTGGGAAGACTTCTATAGATTGTTTGTGTCAATTATTCATTCATTCATTCAACAAATATGATTAAGCTCTTTATGTGTTTTAAATGCATTGTGTATTGAGGGTATATTAGTGAAAGTTACATTAAAGACCTTGTTCTTGAAGAGTTTTTATTCTCAAAACAAAAGAGTAAATAAGTAAATAACAAATGAGGAAATACTTGCCAAAAAAGCTAACGCCCAGGGGAAAAGGCAAGTCTCTAAAGATAATGTTACTGGGAAAACTGGCTGTTCACATGTGGAAAAATGAAATGATACCCCTACTCAAACCACCCACAAAAATATACTCAAAATGGATTAAAGACTTAATGTAACAACTGAAACCACCAAACTCACAGTAGAAAATAAGAAAAAATCTCCTTGACATTGGTCTTCAGAATGATTTTTTTCAAATATGACTCTTAAAGCAAAACAATAAAATAAAAACAAAGAAACAAACAAGAGGGACTATTATACATCAAACCAAAAAGTTTCTGCCTGACAGAAGGAACCATCAACAAAATGAAAAGGCAATATACAGAATAAAAAGAAAATATTTGCAAGTCCTATGTCTCATAGGTTAATACCCAAAATACATTATGAACTCATTCCACTCAATATCAAGGAAACAAATAATCCAATTAAAAATGGGAGAAGGACCTGAATGAACATTTTCCCAAAGAAGACATACAAATGGCCAACAGGTGCATGCAAAAGTGTTTAACATTACTAATCATTCGGGAAAATCACAGAGAACTATCACCTTGGCTTGTTAGAATGATTATCATAAAACAGACAAGAGGTAAGTGTAGCCTGAGATGTGGAGAATAGGGAACTCTTACCCAGTGTTGGTGGAATGATAAATCGGTGCAGCCATTATGGGAAACAGTCTGAGATTTTCTCAAAAAAATTGAAAACTAAAACCACCATATGATCCAGCAGTTCCACTTTCATGTATATATCCTAAGAAAAATAAATCAACTATGTCAAAAAGATATCTACATTCCCATGTTAACTGTAGCACTATTTACAATAACAAAGAAAGGGAAGCAACCTAAGTGTCCATAGACAGATGAATGAATAATACACACACACACACACACACACACACTTATTTATTTACTTATTTGTGCTATATACTTATTTACATACTTATTTAACCATAAAAAAGGAAATCCTGCCATTTATGACAACATGAATGTATCTTGAGGGCATTATGCTAAGGGAAATAAATCAGTGAAAGACAAATACTGTAAAATCTCACCTATATGTGGAATCTAAAAAACAAACAACAATCTCCCTGTCCCCTGCCCCCCCCCACACACACAAAATTCAGGGAAAAAGACATCAGACTTGTAGTTACCAGAGTGCAGGTGGTAGGTGGGGAAATGAGTGATGGTAGTCTATAGGTACAGACTTCCAGTGATAAGATACGTAAGTTAGGGGTGTGATGTACAACATGATGACTATAGTTAACACCACTGTATGGTATATTTGAAAGTTGCTAAGAGAGTAAATCCTAAATGTTCTCACCACAAGGAAAGAGCACTTTTTTCCTTTCTCCTTTTTGTATCTGTATGAGGTGATGGATATTAACTAAACTTGTGATAATTGTTTCACTATATATGTAGGTCAGGTCATTATACTGCACATATTAAACTTACACAATGCCCATTGAGACTAGGCTGACCATACATACCATTAGAAATGAGACAGCACCACTGTTTTGTGTCTGGTACAAACAGGATGTCTGGTCAGCCTACACCTAAAACAGAAATTCTAGAGGAGTCCATGATACTTTCTTTCCTTTTTCCTCAGTTTAAATCCATCAGTAAGTCAAGTTGGCACTATTTTCCAAATATATCCTGAATTTATATTTTTCTACAATTTCATAAGGACTACCCTAGTCAACGATACCCTCAAGCTATTTCTACTTCTAGGTTATTTGCATTTACTATTTCTTCTTTTTGGAATTTTCTTTCTCCAGATCACTGTGTGGGTGATATTTTCTCAACAATGAGGTCTCAGCTCCAATGTCATGTCTTTAGAGGTGCCTGCCTGGTCATCCTATTGAAAAAACACTCTAACTTAATATTTGCTAACACATTACCATGTTTGGTTTACTGGTTTTCACTGTTACTTTGCCTGGATTAATAAAATACCTCCCAAAATGTATCACACCCACTGGTCTAATCCTGCCTCCAGCTGACATCTTCTTTCAGTTGCCAGGCCACAGTAAATTCTCCACATAAAAGCCAGAGTAAGTAAGCATGTAAAATATATCAGATCACTTGATTCCAGTGACAATCAAGATGCTGAGTCCACACACATCAACTTGAGAAGAACTAGACAAAAAGTGAAAAAATGTTTTGTTTTTTTTAAGCAAGACGTGTGAAGGGAGATGCTGTTGTGAACTTGTGAGTGTCGGGGTGGCGGGGAGAGGTGATAGAGCAGGGAGAACCCAGCTGGGCTATGGAAGAGGAAATGGTGGAATTTTGTTTTTGCTTCTGGGTGCCACCTTCCCCCTCCTGCCATTTTCTCCTCACATAAACAATGCTTGCCTCCACACCTGCTGACTCAGGCCTCTTGTCCAAGTGTCCCCAAGAGTAAAATCAGCATAGCTCAGTGTGCTATGCTTGTGAAGAGCTGAGAAAAACTGCTGGGAAATAACTGATCTGGGCAATTTCTTCTCTAACTCTCTTTTTCCAAATTATTAAACCTGGAGGATTACAATTCAGATACCACCTCTTCCTAAAGGCATTTCTTTCTAGAGGGCAACGAGTGAAGGTTTAACCTAAGGAGATGTTTTATGAAGTGGGGAGTGATTGATTGTGGTTTCTCATCTCTGGAGTCTCTACACCCCAAATCTCATTGATGACCCTCACTCCTATTCCCTAAGCTCACTATAATTAACATAGATATTTATTTAGATTTATTAAGTTAATACTTCATGTGAGACTATAATGGGATAGTCCCTCCACTCTAACAAATTATTGAATGTAAGAAAATCAAAACTTGGAATATGAGGATATGATGAAGTAATTTAGGCATACAAAGTCTTAGGAATTTTGCTGGACAAAAAACGTACATGAAAACACTTTGAAATAAAGTTCTTAAAGATTTTTAAAATAAAAAAGAAGGAACAATTCAGGATATATGAAAAAGCATGTAAAATAAAAACAGTAAAATACATGAATAAAATCTATCATTGTCTTAAAAGATAGACAGAAAATAAAAATACATTAATATTGGTATAGAATTAATTGTATATATAATATAAATACACATGTATATCAACATATTCTTTGAATATCAAGTATATAAGAATAAAGTTAACAAAGGGTATTTAAGGCTGCTACAGAAAAATATATAAACTTTTATTAAGAGGTAATAAAATAGACCTAAAGAAAGAAATACAGTTCATTAAATGAAAGAAAGGCTGACATCATAAAGAGGTCAGCTTTTCCCAAATGGTCTTATAGATTGAGTCAAATTCCCAACTGGGCTTTTTATAGAACTTGATAAGGTGATAAAATTTATATAGATATTAAAATATGGATATTAAAAGTCAAGACTACCTAGGATATTTCTGAATATTATAAAACTATCAGAAGAAATGATTATAATCTAAGATGCAAGTTCCTAAATATTTTGTACATCATGAAGTAATTTCTATAAAGCTAAAAACAACAAATATAATATATACACATACTTTTTAGGAAAACATCGCGATGAAAAACTATAAAAGGAAAATAAAGAATGAAAACCACTCAATTCATGGTGGTGGATGCCTCGTGGTTGGGGTTGACAGCATGGGAGATGAATGGGTGATGGATTCTATGGTTATATCAAGGTTTTAACTTTCTTTTAAATAATGGTTGATGGCTACTTATAATATTAGTATAGGGAGTTCCCTGATGGTGTAGTGGCTTAAGGCTTCTGCGCTGGCCCAGGCCCCTGTCCCCAATCTCCATGCGTGCAGCAACCTGGAAGATCTCAGAACCCTGTCCTTTTGCCTTTTTTCGTTGGCTTCGTTACTTGGGCGAGGCTGATTAAATCATGGTCCCTTGGTGGTTTATCCAGTCTCCAGCCCCTCTTCCCTTCCTGGAGGCCAAAGTTGGCTTCGCCCCGGCCACAGGTGCTTCCCATGGTCACCTCATTAACGTAACAAGAGGCACCTGGGTAGCTCTCCTCACTTAGCAAATTCCAAGAGTTGTAGGCACTCTGTGCCAGACACCGGGATGAGGACCAAATGCAGCTTTCCCTCTTTTATCCTTGGTTGCACTGTCTGTGGTTTCAGTTACCTGACAACTTCATCTGAAAATGTTAAATGGACATTTTCAGAATTAAATAACGTGTCCGCTTTAAATTACCGCACCGTCTGAGTAGTGTTGAGATCTCGCGACATCCTGCCCGCTCTCGCATGAACGGGGGAGGCCCTTCGTCAGCGTCGCCGCGCTGTGGGCGTGCCTCACGTCTCCCCACCGACTTGCCTGCTCAGTTATCAGACCGTGTTCAGGTATCGCAGTGCTTGTGCCACGTAACCTTCATTTTACCTAATAATGGCCCCAAAGGGCAAAAGTAGTGCTGCTGGCATTTGGGATTCGCCAAAGAGAAGCCATACAGTGCTTCCTTAATGTGAAAAGTTGAACGTTCTTGACTTAATAAGGAAGGAAAAAAATTGTATGCTGAGCTGGCAGAGATGTAAGGTAAGAACAAATCTTCTTTCTGTGACATTGTGAGGAGGGAAAAAGGGATGATGCCAGTTTTGCTGACGCATCTAAAACTGCAGAAGGTGCGACCACAGTGCATGCTAAGTGCTTAGTCAGGATGGAAAAGTGAACTTCCTTGGTGGAAGGCATTTCGTTATCGTGGCTTCACGATCTCCCTTCTGATATATTGTCAGAAGGTCAGTAGTAGCCAAAAGCTACATCACAATGGCCAAGTCATTCACCTCACTTCATTTAATCACATCGGCGTTTTATCTTGTCATCATCACAAGGATGAGAGCAGACAGTAAGTTATTTTGCGAGGACAGAGAAAAACAAATAAAAAATGTATTATAGTATATTATTATACTTCTCTATTATTTTTTATATTTTAGTGTGCTTTATTTATACATTAAACTTTATCATAGCTGTGTATAGGAAGAAAACATAGCATATGCCTATGTAGGGTTTGGTACTGTCAGAGGTTTTCACTGGGGGTATTGAAACATATCCCCTACAGATAAGGAGAGGACTACTGTATGCATTTCTATAATAAGTCCTATCATAGAGGCCTCAAATGATCTGGCCAGTACCTCCCTCTCTTGTCTTCGTGTTTAGCCACAATAACCTGCCTTTTACTTAATCATCACCTGGTCCCTTCTACCATCTGACCTTTGCATTTGGTGTTTCCTGTGTTTGGAATGTTTTTTCTCTGCCTCTTCTCTCCCAAACAAGCAAATAATGAACTCCCTGTCATCCTTCAGATATGTGGCACAAAATTGCAAAGGTGCCCATTAAATCAGTTTCTTCTTCCTGGACACATAGCTAAAACCCATCTCCCCATCTCTCTACATTTAGAGTGGGACATGTGATTAGTTCTCCCCAAGAGAATGTGAGTGGGAGTTATGTGTCACCCTGGGCTGAAGTGAGTGAGAGTGGCTGTGCCATTTTCATGATTTCTTTCTCTTTCGTGGGTGTCACATACTGAAGGTGGCAGAACTATTAGATAAAGGGGCCCTGGGTGCCTGAGCAGCTGTCTGGAGGATCTGTGCCCAGAAAGAAAGCTTCATAAACAAGAATATCCATACTGACTACGAAGTTTGGGCACCAATATCTGATAGTTCTAATGACACTGTTTCTCTCCTCACCATCAGTAGTTGAGGAACTTAGCCTAGGAGTCCCTTCCTAGGGAAGTCTTTTCTGACCTCTTCCCACCCCCGACACATATATTGCCGTGGAATTAACTCCCTTTATAATAAGTATCTCTTTGGATGCAAACATTTATTAGTGCGACAATATGATTAATGTTCATTTCTCCTAGTGGACTGTACTCTCCATGAGAGCAAGGCTGTGTTTTCTTTTTTCTCTCATCATTTTATTCATGGGAGGTACTTGATAAATACTTATTGAATAGAATAGTTGCAAATAGACTGACCAACTGGAACTATCATTCTGCCTCCATTTGAGCCTAGAAAATTTTGATAACTTGCTCTTCCTACTGGATTGCACTTCTCCTCCATAAAGAATGACAAGAATGTGTGCTCCTCATGGGCTTCTCACCTAGTAGGTGCCCAACTACTCCTTAGCCTAGTGCTAAACTTCATTCAAATTTTCACTTAATCCTGGCCATCTCCCATAAACAGATTACTGAGGCAGAGCCCAGCACATGCTCAGATCTTCTTTAATTAGGACAGTTTTGTCCAAAGCCTGAGCTTTTATTACCTAAAGAAATACAAAGTTTACTTTTCAGAACTTTGACCACCTTCTTATCTTTAAAGTCTGTAGTACTGAAGTTGTCTAATTAGTTTTTTATGTGTGAGTGTGTTCATTTGGGTCCCAAGAAACTTTTCACTTGGAAGAGAAATAAATAATGTCCTTGTGATAGTCTCTCAAGCATGGAAATGTACAATACAGTTAATTTAGTTATTTTTTCCATAATTAGCATTGGTTAACTCTGAATTATAATTTCACAATGTCAGCTGCAAACTATTAAGCATGTTACAGTGTTTTTTCCCTTAAAATATTATGGTAAATTATTTTTACCCTAAAATATTTATGATCTAATATACATGTTTATTAAGTACTTTGTTTGCAAAGTTAATTTTCTATCTTGGAACATTAATATCCATATCATCACTGAAGTTGTAATCTTTTAGCCTAATGATATTTTCAGTACCCACATTCTGTGTAAATAATAGACTTTGGCTGAGAAATCACGTAATACCTTAAGTTTATATTGTGATTTACAAATTTAGGATATGTTTTGCACATTTTCTTTTTGATCACTGCCAAACAAACAAACAAAATAAAATAAATAAACAAATACACACACACACACACACACACACACACACACACAATTGTTTCATTTGTGTGTGTGGGATCTGGGCTAAAGGGAAATGATACAATTTGGTCAAGGTCATGAAGCCCGTGAAGAATGAGAGTTCTAAGCAGCTACTCTTCACTGTACATACCTGAGTTTCTATGGACTGTGCAGTTTGTTTAGATGTTTTTTTCATGATGTTGGGAATGACCCCTCTAACACAAGGCCACCAATAGAAGTACTGCATTCTCCACAAAGCCAAAATTGGTTGGAACTGCTCTTCTCACTTGAATCAGTGAGCGAGGACTTTGTAAGTAACAATCAGTTTGGCATTGGAAAGGGGGCAGTTAAGTAAACATGACACAGAGACTGACATTTGAGAAGCAGATAATCAAGAAACAAAATTAGCATGTATGAAATGATGGTTAAGGTTTATATGATTTTAGACTGTATTGAAAGGCAGGCGTGACTTGTTGGAGACACGGACTTATTCAAAGTCACACAGCAAACAGCCTGGGATAGGGACTCAGGTGTTAACATTTTGCTGCAGATATGCCTCAGCCCATACACTGGAATTAAGAAGTGTGGGATTTCAGAAAAAAGGATAGCTTTATCACAAAACCTATTCCGAAAGGTGAAATAAAGTCTATTTCACATGGAACAACATAAGTAAAGGCCCAGATGTAGAAGTGGGCGTGAAGCCTTCTTGAGAGAGAAACAGAAATTTACCTATTATAATATTAAGGGCCTATGACGTGCTACACACTGAAATAAGCATTTCGCAAACATTATTTCATGTTATCCTGATAACATATCTGGAAAAAAGATATTGATGAGTACTCTTAATATCCGTACTTTCTAGTGTACTTGATGGAACTATTCGTTTTGTCCATTAAGGGCAATTGCTTAGAAGTAAAAACCCATTCTTACCTTGTCAGTGTTTTTGCATAGTAGCTATGAATCAGAAGACTTTCTCTTTTCCATTTTCTTTCAGGAAATATACACCGTGTATTTCACAAATGGGTGAGAAAGGAAAGTTTAAAAAGCATAGTCTTTGCCTCAGAGAACTTGGAGTCTAGCAGGAAAACAAAAACACAAATAACCATTATAGAATAAGAACGAAACTAGAGAAGGGATGAGTGATTAACACAAAGAGAGCACCTACTGCATGCCATGTACTGTCAAATCTACATTATCTGCATGCACTATCTCATTTATCTTCCAATAACCAGCCAAGAAGGGCATTGCTATGTCCCTGTTAAGAGTTAGTTAAATATCTGAGACATTGAGAAGATTGCCCTTAGTCACACAGCTGCAGGAACAGTCTTAAAACCAGATTTGTCTGGCTCAAAATTCATGTTCTTTACAGCACAGGTGCCCGATAAAAAATAGCCATTATTACCATTTTATCATTTTTTAGAATCTTTGTTTAAATATTTCACTACACATGCGCACACTTCCTTAGTGGCAACTCAGAGAGAGTACAATTCAACCACACTAATTTAAATAATTTCTGAAATTTTCCTAAAGGAAATGATTATGCATTACTTTTTTTCTCAAATCCTAAGTATATATACTTAGTCTTTTTAAGTCTAGGTGAAAAGACAGACCTGTCTTAGGTCCTGTGTAAGTCTAAGAGAAATCTACAGAATAGCAGCCCTGACCTAAATTCTGCAGGCTGAATCATACGGCCTCTCTAAGTGACAGCTTTGTCAGAGACAGGAACTCAGCTTTGACTCAGGTGCCTAACACTTCTTTGCAGCTTTTCTGTGACTTGGGAGTGACTTCATAGCGTTAAGTAATAATAGAAGTCTGTTCACTCTGGTTTGCAGAAGAGGACCCATTTCTTTTCCAAAAATACGTAGGAGTGAAGCTAATGTATTTCTTAAAATAAAATCATTACAAAAACCAAAGAATTTGATGTAAGATATATTTACTAAAACAATGCTATTACTTGCACATCAACATAAAAGCTCACGTTCAAATGAATTTTTGAATCAGATAATGATAGGTACATATTTTGTGAATATTGATATGCCTTTGAACTAAGTAAGGGATGGTTTGTTGCACTCCTTTTGGCAGTTTTAGATGAGTCTAAATTTACTTCTTTTTTTGGGAACATGAGCCAGTACCACACAGTGATGGAACATATGTTTAATATGATTCCATTAGCAATACAAACAGAAAACATATTTTATAACAAAGCAAGCAAATTCTGTAATTCATAATAATAAATAATTAAGCATGGATAAGTGAGTTAATTATATAAAAATAGAGAGATTCATCCATGTTATAGCACATGGTAAGATTTCATTTTTTGTGGGAGAGTAATACTCCATTGTGTAAATGTACCATAGCTTCTTCATTGAATCATTTATTGATGGACATTTAGGCTGTTTCCCTATCTTGGCTATTGTAAATAATGCTACAATAAACATACTGCATTTATTTTTTCAAATTAATGTTTTGGATTTCTTTGGATAAATACCCAGGAGTGGAATTGCTGGATTATAGGGTAGTTCCATATTTAATTGTTTGAGGAACATCCATACTGTTTTCCATAGTGGTTGGATGAATTTGCACTCCCACCAGCAATGTAAAATAAAAGGTTCCCTCTTCTCCACATCCTTACCAATATTTGTTGTTGGTTGATATATTGATGTGAGCCATTCTGACAGGAGTGAAGTGGTATCTCATTGTGGTTTTGTTCTGTGTTTTTCTGATGATTAATGATGAATGTCTTTTCATGTATCTATTAGCCATCTGCATGTCCTCTTTGGAAAAATGTCTATTTAGGTCTTCTGCCCATTTTTTAATCAGGTTGGTTGTTTTTTTACTGTTGAGTTGTATGAGTTTCTTGTAGATTTTGGATATTAACCCTTTGCAATTGCCTCTTTGACAAATAATTTCTCCCATTCTGTGGGATTTTTTGTTTTGTTAGTGATTTCTTTTGATGTAAAAAAAAACTTTTTAGTCTGAGGTAGTCCCACTTGTTTGTTTTTTCCTTTGTTTCTCTTGCCTGAGGAGATATATCATTGAAAGTATTGCTAAGGGTAAAGTCTCAGAGGTTACTTCATATGTTTGCTTCTAGGAGTTTTATGGTTTCAGGTCTTATATTTAGGTCTTTAATACATTTTGAGTTTATTTTTTTATATGGTGTAAGAAGATGGTCTAATTTCATTTTTTTTGCATGTATCTTTCCAGTTTTCCCAGCACCATTTGTTGCAAAGACTGTCTTTATCCCAATGTAAGTTCTTGCTTTCTTTATCATAGATTAGTTGGCCATATAGACATGAATTTATTCTGGGCTCTCTATTCTGTTCAATTGATCTATGTATCTGTTTTTATGCCAGTATCATGCTGTTTTGATAACTGTGGCCTTGTAATATAATTTGATGTCTGGTAGCATGATTCCTCCAACTTTGTTCTTTTTTCTCAGGGTTGCTGTGGCTGTTCTGGGTCTTTGATGGTTCCATATAAATTTTAGAATTAAACATTCTATTTCTGTGAAGAATACCTTTGGTATTTTGATGGGAATTGCATTGAATCTATAGATTGCTTTGGGTAGTATAGATATTTTAACTATACTAATTCTATCTGTGAGTATGGTATGCGTTTCCATTTATTTGTGTCTTCTTTGACTTCTTTCTTCAGTGTTTTATAATTTTCTGAATGCGGGTCTTTTACTTGTTTGGTTAAATTTATTCCTAAGGATTGTTTTCTGAATTTTTCCCTCTGCTAGTTTGTTATTGGTGTATAAGGGTGCAACTCATTTCTGTATATTGAATTTTTATCCTGCTACTTCACTAATACATTTATCTGTTGCAATTATTTTGGGGTCTAATCTTTGAGATTCTCTATATACAGTATCATGTCATCTGCAAATAATGATAGTTTTACTTTTTTTTCTATTTTGATGCTTTTTATTTGTTTTTCTTGTCTGATTGCTGTAGCTAGGACTTCCAATACTGTGTTGAATAAGAGTAGTGACAGTGAGCATCCTTGTCTTGTTTCTGATCTTTTTTTTTTAAATTCATTTTTATTGTTAGACTTTTTGGGGTGACATCTGTTAGCAAGAATTACATAGGTTTCAGGCATACAATTCTACAGTGCATTGTCAACTTGATGTATAATAAGTTCACCACCTAATGTGACTTCTCTTTCCATCACCTTATATTTAGCTTCCCCCCCTCCTCTCCCACCCCCTCCCCTTTCTCCCCTCCCTAACCCACTCATCCCCAAATAAACATTAAACTATTGATTGTGTCCATGGGTTA
>PVJL010018996.1:0-14782 GCA_004026885.1 Lyroderma lyra | reverse complement strand
AAACTCAAGTGAGAACTGACTGCGAATGTGAATCATCTTTATACCTAGAGAGTTGCCTTTTTGAAATGTGACATCCTCTCTCCTTCTCTTATTCTAGATCACTCAACATGGGGGAGATGCTCTTTGTCAGCAGGAAGACAATCCGGAAAATAATGAGGAAGGGAAGGAGGCTCTCAAGGAGATAATCTTGAAGAAGCCCGAATATTCCAGGACGAACAGACTGGCGTTATCACGTCCTACTCCTAAGGCCTGGCGGGGAGGGGGGGGTACTTCTAGGAGTCCCTGGAAGGACACTAACAACCCAGAGTTCTTTCAGGGCCCATCCCCTCCGAAGGCATGACCCAAAATTTAGCATTGTTCACGCTAAATCTCCCCCAAGGTGAAAGCTCGAGGTCCCGTTTCCCATACATCTGCTCCACCGAGTCTGGAATCATTTGAAGATGGAGGGCAGAGGCTCGGATTGAGATGGAAATACTTGAACGGGATACAATGAGTCACAGAACGGTGCCAGAGAGAGCCTAACTATGCCACAAATTTTAATGGCTTATGTTCAGAGTGCTGCCCATAGGGTTATGATATTTATTTTTGTATTTTATATCCATGTAGTTATTGTAAGGAGTTTAAACAGTTTTGAAAACTTCCTGTCCTCAGAATGTTTATGGATGAATCTTCCAGCTGTTTTATATATACACACATAAATATAATGTTGTTTGCCTTTTCAAACGCGGTATTTGTGTTTTTATTTATTATATTTCTATGATATCAATTGCACTTATAGTGAGGTGGGGATTTCCCCCTAATTCTTGTGAAGTATACATGTTTATTTCGGGGTCTTTATTTCTGAATTGTGAGAGGTCAGACGCCAGGTTTCACCGGCCGGGTTGACATCTTTGGATGTGATTTTACGTTACTAAAGAGGACACTGCGATGCAACTCTTGAAGGGAAACAGAAGAAAGATGAAAAGTCTTCCCACCTTCACGATGTGTGTGCTCTCATCAGCCTGGCCTGCCTGTTCACTGTCAAATGGCAATGTTGCTTCATGGGGATCCGATAACTGAACCGAATTTCTTCACTCTGATTATATCGGGAAATAGTTTTTGCATAGAAAAAGTAATAGAAGTTGAGGCAGAACCTAAGCCAGAGTCGGAAAGCAGGAAACGAGGAGATATTGAGGGAGAAACAAATGGCACGAGTAGAAAGAAGGAATGCTACAGGAAAAGAGGGTTCTTGGCTTTGCGTAGGAAAGAATTCAAATGTGAGTGGTACAGAGTTTAAAGGAAAAGGAAGTTTATTTCGCAGAGACTAATAAGAAAGCAAAGGCCATGCCATAAACAGAGTGCTGGTCTCTAATGGCTACCGGGAGAGAGACCCCCAACCACCACAGCCCCCGGGACTGTAGAAGAACAGTGTAGTTTATTTTTAACTTCAGCAAGAAGCAAGAAGAGCACGGGTAGGTTTGTCTTTCGTTCTCCTTCGACACAACCTGTGTTTTATTCCCAGGGGGTTTCACTACAGGCATGGTCCTCGTGGAACCTCCAGTTCTGGGGGACTTGGCTCTCCGTCACTGATCAGCGTCTGCCTGAGTTCTGTGTCTTCCAGTTCTTAGGCACAGGCTTGGAATTCAACCTCTTAGTTGCTGCTTCTGCAAAAACGATCCTCACGCCCTGTCCCTATATTAGGAAGAAAGTACTATGGGTACCTCGACAGAAATGTGAAATTCAAAATAAAGGTGGTGACTCAACAAAGACGTGCCTTCCTAGAAATGAGCTGGAAGAAAAGCAGACCCACTGGAACAAGACGACACACACAGGACTCACTATTTTCATTCTAATGGGAGTACTTGGCAAAAACACAAAACTTACAATTCCAGGTTGATGTGGTAGAAGGAAAATCTAGAGCGTTTGGTCAAAACAATAAAAAATATTTTCAAAGAATGAAGGTATTGGAAGACTTTCTGACAAAGAAAAACAAGAGAGAAGATAGAAAGAGCTAAAGCTGTGAAATACCACAGGCACGGAGAAGAAGGACCTATTCACATGAATCCTGAAAGCCACTTGGGGCATGAGAAGATCGGAGACTGCTGGGACAATGGGAAATCACCAAAGGATCGTGTCCTAAGGATGTTTTTCACAAATCAGACAAGCTCACCAGAGCTTTGGGGACACAGGAATATAGTCATGGTTGTTTCCATTACTGGAAAATAAATTCAATCTCCAGACCCCTCCCCTCCCCACTGATTGGGCTGATGTCACTTTGCTAAAAGCCCCACCCCTTCTCATCACAGGGTTGGTCTTTCTGGCATGGCTGGCCCCCATCCTGAGTCACCTCAGTTACCAGAAAGCCTATTGTGCTCCAAGGGGCCCAGGATAAATAGCAGGCACTCGTAGCAGGAAATTGTGAGAATTAGGTCAATGTTCTTCAACCCTGGGGCAAAGAGCCTTTTAGGAAATGTGCCACACAAGAGGACGTGAGCAGCAGGGAGCCAGGGAAGCCAGTGAAGCTTCATCTGTATTTACACCTGCTGCCCATTGCTTCCATTAGTGCTTAAGCACCACCTCCTGTCAGATAATTTAACACAGGCACTGCACATTCAAGGGATCTAGTTTAACTGCTCCTTATAAGAATCTAATGTCTGATGACCTGAGGTGGAGCTGAGGAGTTGATGCTCAGGGCTCCATCTAATACTGCATTATGGTAAGTTGTATATTTCACTATATATTACAAGGTAATAATAATAACATTAAAGTGCATGATAAATGTAATGTGCTTGAATCATCCCAAAACCATCCTCTCGCCACTTCAGTCAGTGGAAAAATGGTCTTCCATGGAATTGATCCTGGTGCCTGAAAGGTTACAGACCCCTGGTCTAGGGTATACACACCAAGAGAGCAAGCACATCCACATTGACTAAGGCAATATTAGAAAATCTATTAAGTATCATATTAGCTGAGGGTTTGTGATTTATGGCCTTTATTATGTGGAGTTACTTTCCTATTCCACCCATTTTATTAAGTGTTTTAATCATAAATGAATGTTGTATCTTGAAATAAAATCTACAGTAATTACAAATAGGACCCCCTGCATGGCTCCATTTAGATGTCTTACCTTTCAGGGGCCTTCTCAACTCTCATAACCTTCACCACATTTTCCCCCAACACTCAATTCTATAGTCAGATACTGAAAGCCCTCAAACTCCAAAATATTGAATTCCAATGGTTTCTGACAATAAACACCTATACTCCAGGCCTCTTAATCCCTCAACACCTATCCTTCTGCTTCACTGAAACCTTCAATGCTTTGAGCATGTTCTTTCCTTCAAGGCATTAGTTCTCCTTGACTTCTCATCCACCCTGGGCGCTATGGTGCTCGTATATGTGCTAGGTGGGGTAATTAACAGAAGCTACTATAACAGACAATTATAAGATCTCAGTGGCTTAATACAATAAAATACTTTTGCTTGCTCACTCAAAGCCAAATATAGATTGAATAGGTCTCTTGAAGAAACACTAGGATCCAGAGGTCTTCCATTCTAAATGCATGACCACTGATATTCTGAAGAAGGAAAAACTGGAAAACCAAAATTTTGCTAGAGATATTTTTTAGGGCCTAGTAAAAAGATGGATTACATCACTTGCACCCATGTTTCACTGTCCAGCACTGAGTTATATGACTTTATCTAATCTCAAGTAAGGCTGGGAAATGTATGCCTCCTGTGTGTCCAGGAAGAAGAAATGAGATTGGCGAGCATGCAGTCAAGTCTCTGTCATTGTATAATTTCAAATTTCAATACAATTAACCTTTTCTCCATTTGTCTTTCTCCTACAACTATTCAGAACATATCTTTTGGGAGACATGATTCATCCACAATAACAAGAGACTAGGAACTTAGGGTAAAGGTAAGTATTTTATGGTCCCATCTCGCCCATCTGTAAACAGACTTGAAAGCTCTAGACAAGATTAGACAATGCACAAGGTGACAGGGTCAAAGAGCAGATGAAAGTACAGGAGGACTCACTAGTATTCAGTGAAATACAAATTTTAAAAACAACACTATTTTCACTTACAATATTAACAAAGATTAAAAGACAATCACTAAGTAAGAAAAGGGATGCAGTTAAATTCAACCCCTGAGGGAGACAGTGGCAGTGTTAGAGGAACATGCCCAGATGTACAATCATTCTAGAGGACAATTTAGAAATAAATATCAAAAATATGCATTTGAATCATTCATCAAATATATATTAAATATTTACTAAGCATTGGGCACTGTTCTAAGTCCTCTCATCTAATAATTCCATTTTTGAAAATATGTCCAAAGAAAATTAGTGGAAAGAACACATATGTATTATACAGGGAATCCACTGCAGTGTGAAAACAGCCTAACAAGAGGGAAATGATTAAATAATTTATGCTATATCTATAGATGAAAATATATGTAATGATAAAAGTTTGAAGATTAGTTAAGGTCTAGGAAAATTCTATTAATATAATTTTATGGAAGAAAGAGGATAATAAAAAGATACATTTATAGTATGATATCAATTTCTGTATACTTGTAAATATCTACAATCAGCTAACATATATTTACTATCAAATATATGCCAGGATTTATAAAGAGAGAATCTATAAGATCTCTGGGTAAGGTTAAGGTTAAATTTTTTTTTCTCCATTATTGTTTCTCTATTTCACAGAAAGTGCTGAAGAACAGGCCAGCAAATAGCAGAGTACTTGGTGCTTTAATCATGAATAAAAATGCACCCTATGATATAATGGAAGAATAGAAGTGAGCAAAAAGAATGTAATCTCAATTTCAAGTACTTTCTGTTTAATAAGAGGTGGGAATTTGAATTTAAATTCACATTTGAATTCACCTGTGAGGGTAAACAGGTCCTCTGGAGGAAAACAAAACAAAACAAAACAAAAAAACAAAACAAAACAAAACAAAAAAACAGTTCTGAGTCTTTCGTGCATGGGTAAAGAGAAAACTCTGCTCAAGTGGAGAAGTCAGAGGCCGAAGATCTGAGAAGACCGAGTGGAAAAGAGAAGAGAGGAAGAGACTGCTTTTCAGAGGTGAGGGCTGAAACTGGAGGAAAGGAGAACAGTTCCTTGGGGTGTGCTGCACCTTTGGGTAAGGGGATGGTGAACAGGGGCTGGAGGACCAGAAGGAGACAGAGACCTTCACTGACACTGGACGCGATTCCAGGCTGGGATGAAATCCCTAGAGGCCCAGCTGGGCACATGTATGTGGTCCTGGGTTAAAACAGGCCTGCCTCTGGCTGGAGCCTGGCAACTTCTGGATCATGCCCTCAGCACAGACACCCGTGTTCTTGTAAGTGGTGGCAGTGAAGGTCTTCCCAGTACCTTGTGACAGAATAAGAGACATGGACACCTGGGCCCTGAAGCAGGAAAGGTAAACACAGAGGTGATGGCCTCTAGTGCAGGTGCCGAAATAACGAATGAGGGCACTAGGCAGCAGACCTGAGACTATCACACAAGGAGAAGCGTGAGGCTTTGTGATTAAGACATAAATACTTTATAGTCAAAAGCTAATAAAGTCAGGGACCATAAGTCCATAGTTCTATTTTCAATATTATCTACCTGTTCCAGGATGAACATGTATTTTTTAGAATCAAAAATAATTTAACTCTCCCTCTACTCTCTTCTTGTTTTCCCCATTGACAGCAAAGACTATTTAAATAACCTCTCCCCATGCTTGCCTCAGACGCCCCTCACAACAGACACGTTCCTAGTAAGGAAGGTCACCAATTGCTTTCTGATGCTCAAACCCAATGGGTACTTTCTAGCCTTTTTTCTTTATCTTTTTTTGTTTGTTTGTTTTTTGTCATTAGTTACAACAGATGCTGTTGACCACCCCTCCTCCCTGAGACTTGTTTTCCCCATGTCTCTGAGTTACTCCCTTACCTATCCTCCTACCCCTCTATCTTCTGGGGGCCTCCTCCTCTAAGTGCTGTCTCTCCGAAGCTGCACTGGATAAGTCTTCACTTCTACATGTTCTCCCAGGGCCATTTCACTCACATCAACCCTTACACTCTTGTGGCTTCATTTACCTCTACGTCTACAGAGCCAAGACCAGGTCCTCAGACACCGGAGGGGTACATTAAGTAGTGGTTCACCTAGCATACTGGACATTCAGAGAAGCCCATTTTCTAACACCACCAGCCTCTGTACAACAAAATTGTTTTTAGTAATCATCATAAAGTAATTAGAAGTAATCATTGCTTAATTGGCTTTTTGAATTTAAAACAATGTACAATAAAGAACTTGCATTTGTAAACATTATTTAAATTTAGTAAAAGATTTCACATATAAACTAAAATTCAGACTTCACTTTCATACTATTTTACATTGAAACACAAATTTTAAAACTCCAAGGGTCAAATGGTATACAGAATTGGCATAACCCAAGTTCTGTTTCTTAGTACTCACAATTCACTGCACTAGCATTGCTCATTTCTAATCTATTGTTTAAATGCAAAAATATGTTGTATCACAGAGAATGGAGACAAGAACTGCTGTGCAAGGGAGCTCAAATGATTCCAACAATTATAAACTTACTCTTGAAACAAAAGCATGTGGTTAAGTTCCCACATGTCAGGATGTGAATATAGAACAGGAAGGTCTCCTGTTATATATCTTTCCCATGTAGAAGACAATATTTGTGAAAAGAAAAGAATAGAAATGTGCTACTTTGAAGCTCGCAGATATTGTTAAATGCAATTATTAACTGCAACAATTGTTTAGAATTTTTACTAACAAAAGACTTTTCAGGAAGGAGTATTTTATTACTGGCATTGTGGCACATAAAGATAATATAAAAGAAAAACAACTCTTATTAGTTTTATTCTACACAGATAATGCACCATATTATTGCCTGCACCCTGGACAGGCTGCTCCCACCACCCCATTGTTAGTATGGCACTGACAACAGACATTGTTGAATGAACGACTACATTTCTCACATGATTCTAAGACTAGTTCTTCAGCCAGACTTTGCTCCTAAATTCTAGGCCTATGTCACCTGACTTCACCTGACTGTCCCATAGGACAAATCTATGGCCCCAAAAGTGCTCATTTTCTGCTGTATGTGGGTGAATGACACCAAATTCCAATGCGTGGCTCAAGTCAGACACTTCCGATTTGTGTGTCCCCATTCCCCCAAGTCAGACACAAATCTCTTTATTCTATCTCCTAAACATTTCTAGTATCCATTCTCCACCTTTTCATTCTCACTAACCTGGCCTAATTCAGCACTTGGTAATTCTGCCCAAGACAATTATAACACTAACCTATTCACTCTCTCTACTTCAGTATTTCCATGCTCTATTTTCCCTGAACTTCCTCAAACCCCTCATCTTTAAAAGGTGATAGTAATCCCAATTGCAAATTATTACTGTGAGGATTAAATAAACATATGGAGTGCCTAGTATAGTGTCTGGCCCACAGAGAGATGTTCAAAAGTAATGTTAGTTTTCCTTCCTAAAATATTGCTTGGCACTCTACTGCCTCCCAAATCTGAGTATTTTGAGAGAAAGCAATCATATTTTGAGACTGAATTAATGAAGAATTTTATATGTATAAAAAGTCAAATTATATAGATAATTTTAGTTGTAGGAATGAGACTTAATGCAAAGTACTCTCAAACTCATTTTTGTTATAGCAATACACACTTACTGATCATTATAAAGAGACCAAGCAAAGTAAGGTCTGAATATATTGACAAAGACATAGCTATATAGATACAAGAAAACATCTATGCTCTCAAGGACTTTATAATTCCATAGAATTCCATACACACACATCACTCATAGTGATATATGATAATACATGATAAGTGCTAAATAAATATCACAATAAATATCACAAGAGACAGAGAGAAGACAACCTAACAAACTGGGGCAATCAGAATCATATTTGAGGAGGAGGGAAACCAAGACATGTCTTCAAGGAAAACTATACAGCCCTACCTTTTTAGGTAGGAAAGGGAAGATAAGTACATTTTCTGATACAAAAAAAAAAAAAAAATCACAAAGTTTTGAGATAGGAATGCTAATAAGACATATGACACAATTGGAAGAAGACACAGAATTGATAAAAGATGTAACAACAGTGAAATCTGGAAAGAAGACTGAGACTACTGTGTAGACAGAATTAAATGCCAATATCAGGGTCTTCTTTGAAAGTAAAGAAGCATCATAATAATATAGAAACTGTAAGAGCCTCTTATCTGGTTGCCCTACATTTATTAGGTCGTTTCCGTATATAATCCATCTTCCACTTAACCTGTCAGTGTGACCCCTCCAAAACCCAAATCTGACGTCATATCATTAAAATTTCTTTCATGGTTCTCCCAAGATGATATACAAATGGCTAATAAGCACATGAAAAGGTATTCAACATCGCTAATCATTAGGGAAATAGAAATCAAAACTATAATTTTATGCCACCTCACACCCATCAGGAAGGCTGCCATAAAAATTTTTAAAAAGTTGAGGAGGATGTGGAGGATGTAAAGAAACTGGAACCCTTGTCCACTGTTAGTGGGTAAATCAAACAGGACAGCCACTGTGAAAAACAACACGGTGGTTCCTCAAAAACTTAAGAATAGAATTACCATTTGATCTAGAAATTCCACTTCTCAGTATACAACCAAAAAAATCATAACAGGGTCTCAAAGAGATATTCACACACTCATGTACATAGCAGCATTATTCACAATAGCTAAAATGTAACCAACCCAAGTGTCCATCAACAGATGAATGAATAAACAAAATGTGGTACTTCATACAATGGAATATTAAAAGGGAAGGAGATTCTGACATATGCTGCAACATGGATGAAGCTTGAGGACACTGTGCTAAGTGAAATAAGAGGTACCTGGCCAATTTAGAGGTAAAAAGTACAATGGGCATTGGCAGGGGCTGGGAGGACTGGAGAATAGGGAATTGGTGTTTAATGATACAGAGCTTTTGAGCTGCAAGATGAAAAGAGTTCTTGGGATTGGTGGATACAATGTGAATGTACCTAACACTACTGAATTATACATTTATAAAATGGTTAAGGTGATAAATTTTATGTTATATGTGTTTTATCACAATTAAAAATAATTTTTTTAAAAATCTCTTTCATAGGCTTCCACCAACAGGATAAAATTGAAATCTTATAGGGCCACACACAAAGATCTCCACAGCTGACCACCTCCCTCTATGGAAGAAGAAGTGAGCATAACCAAAAGCATGAGGTTATGTTTAAGTTTCAGGGGGGGGAATATTAAGTGCCATTTTATTTTCAAATGTATCCTACAATTGGAAAATAAAGAATAGAATCACTCTTATAATAAGAAAATCATAAACTGAAGTATCATTTATAATCTTTGACTACAATGCTCCTTCAAGAAACAGTAAAACTATTGTTTACCTCGACTGATATAATTTTTGAACCAGCATTAATTTTCACAATAACCATTGTTTTATGATATATAAATTATTCAAACAATGTTTCACAAGTGTTTGGTATTAGGGAATCTTATAAAGCATCTTAATGTGTGTAAAAGGAAAAGTAAATTTAAAAAGTTAATTAGCACCAGGATGATGGTTATCTTTTCTCTATGTCCAAACCTTGACACAAGTTTTCGATCTAGCTAGTAAGCACTTTACTGATTAAAAGCTAACTTCTATTTTTAAAGAGTCAAGTCATATTTCTGATCCTGCATTTCCTTGTAAAAAAGAGCATAAATGCTGTCTTAACTTTGGCTGCCATAACACAGTATCACAGACTGGGGAGCTTAAACAACAGAAACGTGTTTTCTCAGAGTCCTCAAGGTTGAGAAATCAATCTCAAGATGCCAGCCAATTCAATCTCTGGTGAGAGTCCTCTTCGCTGGTAGACAGTCTCCTTCCCTCTGTGTCTTTCCATGGTGGAGAAGCACAAGCAATCAACTCTCTCCTCTTGTAACCACACTCATCCTTTAAGATCAGTGCCCCATCCCTGTGACTTCCTTTGACTTAACTGACTTCCTTAATCCAAATACAGTCAGTCACATTGGAGGTCAGGGCTTCAACATACAAATGTTGGGTGGGGGAACACAAACGAGTCTACGGAAGATGCTTTTCTTCCAATTTCTCTCCAGCATCATCTCTCATCACCAGTGACACAGTCCAATACCTGGACTTAGTATTTCATAATACCAGAGACAAGGTGCCACTTTTCTGTGTACCCAAAGACTTCTATACATGCTCATAAAATACCCACGACTTATTTTTATTTGAATTTTTGACAGTTTGTATATTTTCTTCAACATAATATAAGCTACTTAGTGACAAGAACTATTGCTTCTTGATGTCTGTGTCCCTCACACTTAGCAATGAAGAACTAGTAACAAAGCTGTGTCTCACAAATATTCATCTAGCTGAAATCAGAGGAGGTGTATTAATTTCCTATTGCTGCTATTAATAAATTACCATCAACTGGCTGGCTTTAAACAACATAAATTTATCCTCTTACAGTCTTAGAGATCGCAAGTATGAAATCAGCAAGGTCACACTCCCACCACAGGCTCTAGGAGAGATCTGTTTCCTTCCCTTTTTCAGATTCTAGAGCTGCATTCCTAGCATCTTTGACTCAGGACTCCTTCCTCCATCTTCAAAGCCTCCAGGATAGCATCTTAAAATATCTCTCCTTCTGCTCATATGGACATATTGCCTTCTCTCATCTGTGTGTGGAAAAATCTCCCTGCCTTCTTATAAGAACCCTGTGATTACACTGGGCCCACACAGATAATCCAGGATAATTTCCCCCTTTCAAGATCCTTAACTATTCACATCTGCCAAATCCTATTACCATATAGAGTCACATTTATTCATTCCAGGGATTAGGACCTGGATATACTAGGGGCCATTAGTCATTCTACCACTTGTGGGTAGAGTGCCAACAGATCAATTAGGAAGCTACTACGTGACATCTGCCAGATGTTTCACAGTTAGTGGGACTTCTAGCCCTGGATTTCACAGCTAGGTTTGTATACAGCACATGGCTGCCTTATCCCAGTGTAACACCATAAACCCTTGATGATACAGCAGACTCTCCATTAACTGGAAGTCAAGCAACTGGCACTATCAAAACAACTTGTGCCAGCTGCTTAAGAGCGCTGGTTGCTTGAGCTCTGTTTAACGGAGAGTCTGCTGTATTTGGTCTAACTATCTGTGCTAAGTGATTTGAAGCAGTGATCAATGACCTTGTGAATTTATTCCACAAGCCTAATGTGCATCAAGTAGATCAATCGTTACAAAACTTAAAATACTTTTCTTAAAAAAAAAAAAACGTTTCTCAGTTGAATGATGTAGGCATCTACTTCAACTCATTATTCATCTTCACAATAGATTATAAAATTTATCATTTTAACCCAGATGGGAATCAAGCCAATTTCCGTTCTGTTCAATCCTCATACATGACTGACACCCCATGAACCATAAGTGATAATAAGGGTAAAGCTGGGTACTCAAGCCTGGAGGAAACTAATAACCAAGTGGCTCCAGACATTTATCTGTAGGTAATGACATAAGGTCCCTGTCATTGGGACACCTCCAGGGGAGAAAGAATTGTTTATTGGAACAGTTGACAAACTAATCTTAGAGGACCCATATAAACCTGAGTTTCTTAATTATAGACCCATAAAAACTCTGCTGGCATGGCAGGGCAAGTTCTGCTGGCACGGCAGGGCAAGTTCTACTGCTCCTGAGAGGGTGCCATTTTGAGGACAACAGCCTCAAACAGACCATGACAGAAGAGCGAGGAGGGACTGTGAAGAGTTCTTCCCAATAAAGAGCAAACACTGTAAGGCTCGCAAATCTGCCCATCGAGAAACAACAGTTCCCAGTGTGAACTGTGATCCTCTCATATCATGCTGAGATATACTTACTCTTTCAAGGTTTCTGCCTTTCAAGCAAAAAGCAGAATTAAACCTTCTGAGGGCACCACACGTTATCAAAGATTAGTTTCACTTGGTGCTGAATAGCCTATTTATCTGTTGCTTTTAATCCGCTCACAAATGACAAAAAGATGAACACAACACACACACACACACACACACACTCTCTCTCTCTCTCTCTCTCTCTCTCTTTCTCTCTCTCTCTCTCTCATCTGCATGAACAAATGCAGAAATTTAATAGCCCCAGAATAAATTAAAGCAAAATGAACTCAAGATGATACAAGCCGAAGGGGAAAAAATTCCAAACACATTACAGAACTGTGTGGTCATTAAAAATGCCAGGACTTTGTCCTGATCCCCTTCGGAGGGAGACAGGCATTTCAGCCCCTCAAGTTCAGGCAAGGCCTGGGGCAGCAGGTATATGAGTCACCCAGGCACGTGAGCAGCTGAGTCCCCTAGAAAAAGCAGCTCTGCTCCCCTAGCATTCTCTTGCTCTTGACCATGGAAGAAATGAGGGAAGGAACACCCACAGGAAGAGCAACCTCTGGAACACATTTCATCTCAAAGAAAACAATAAAGGCAATTGATTTTCTTCCCTTAGTGTTCTAAAAACATTTGTCAGTCTCATTTGGTGTTGAAATGTAATTCCAATCAACCATCTGCCTGGTAATATCCATAAAATATCAGGCAAACACAATGGCTGGGGGTGGCAGATGGGGGGTAAGCACAGTTTAGATTGTCCAAAAATTTTCCATGCTCCTCAGAGAAAAAGAGAAAAGTTTATAAGACAACACCTGTGTGTTGGCAGAGAACCACTGTGTCTTTGATGTACTGTTGATACTACCTGAGAAAGGAGAAGTTCTCAGACTCTTGTAAATAATACAGACTGTGTTCTGTGATTGTGATTCTCTAACTCTGCCAGCAGATGACCTGAAACACAATGCCAGTGGCAGGACACTGGTTAGCTTCCTCCTCTGTCTCTAGAGGTAAGAGGCTCAAATATATTTTAAGATGTTTCATTTTCCAATATCACTTATATTACTTGCTAATGAGTAAAGTATTGCTGTTGACAATATATTTAACTTTAGTTAATGATATAAACTATGCACCATGAAAGTAGAATGACTAAAGCCAAGACAACTTTGTCATCCTTTCTTTTTAAAAATTCTCTGCTTCATGTCTTATAATTAAATGACATAAACCCCTTGAGGAGTTATATTTTTGTTTTTATTTGTTTTTTTGTTTGTTTTTGTTTGGTTGGTGTTTTTGCTGAGTCTAGCACAAAGCCGACACACGAAAAGAAACATTGTTAGTGAAATTAATCAAGAGCTCTACTATCTAAGAAATATAATACTGGTACAGATAAATAGCATTAAATTATATAATATCAGAGCAAGAAGAAATTCTAGGTATTGTTCAGTTCAAACAACTCACTTTATAAATGAGAAGACTGAAGCCCTAGGTTTGAAGTGCAAAATTTTAAAGGTGACTTAGTTTGCTAATGACAGAATATTCAATGCTGGGCTAGTGCTGCTCATTATCACTTCCAGCATATTATACCCTGTTTTAGACACAACACTGAAAAGATTAACAATGTAAACTGTGTGCAAGAGGATGAAGTATCCTGAGATAATCTCTTGCAATAATAGTTAGATGAACTGGACTGTAAAATGTAGAGAAGAGGAGATACAATGTCTGTCCTCAAACATTTAAAAGCTTATCTTATCTAAGAGTGATTATGCTTGTTATTGATGGGAATGTGAGCAGGAGCAGTAATTGATCTATCAATGAGAACTGAGTTAACAATCGAAGAGGTGTTCTCACAAAGCCACAATCTCTGTGTTCCTAAATATTTTCAAGAACAAGCTTGAAATGTCAGAACCAAATGACTAACAACTGAAGCCAGGCTCTGTATTATATGCTTTACATACACCATATCCGGCTCTTATACCAACCTATAAAGGTAGGCATTATCCTCACTTTAAAGCTAAGAAACAGAGATTCAGAGGTTAAGTAGCTTAGCCAAGGTCACACAACTCTAAAGAACAATAAATTCTGCAAAATTTCAGGGATTATTAAACAATTGACAAGTATGAGGGCCACAACAGCTCCTGGCTCTTCTGTACCAGTCTCCCCAGGACTGGGTATCTGGGATTAAACCAAAGAAAGTCACAGGTAAATTCCAGGCAATCGTAAATACTGACACTGGACCAACAGTTAGCTAATTCACAAAAAAAACACTGAAAAATTTAGCAGCAAGACCAGCATTCACACCTAGATCTCTGACTCCTGTTGGCTCTAAGATTCTTCAAGTTTGAGATTATTCTTCCAAGACAAAAGTATAACATTTCTCCCAATAGTAGGAAAAAAGCTGCCTCCAAAACCCTCACAACACTAAAATCTCTAACTAAAATTATAGGGTTACTGTGATTCAAAGTGTACTATGAACAGATAACTGTCTCTAACATGAGTCTAAGTCCAACATTCTTGTCTAGTACCACGTTTTCAAATTACACAGAAAAAATACTAAGGAAGTACTTTAGACTGTTTATACACTTAGGCTTAATCCCCCTTAGAATAATACGTATTTATTAATCAGATTACCAGATGTCCCTTCCCTGAACTGACAGGGGACATAAAACGAACCTTGGTTACACCAGACCTCAGCTACTGTCTGTCATCCACTCATCTGGACACAGCTCCTGGGACAGTGAACCTTCAATAGCAATGACTTTTGTCACTGATTCTGCTTTTCTGGGTAAGAGGATTAATTCCAATACTAAAAAGAAGTCACTTACAGGTAACATGTGATTTTCTCACAATAACCTGACTGCTTC
>PVJL010018995.1:0-14796 GCA_004026885.1 Lyroderma lyra | reverse complement strand
GCACGCGGGGCCAGCCGGAGCACGCGGGGGAGCACGCGGGGCCAGCCGGAGCACGCGGAGCCAGCTGGGGCGATCCGGGCCAGCCGGGGGAGCACGCCGGATGCGGCGGAGCGCGGCCCTGAGCCTGGAAGGCAGGCAGGGCGAGAGCAGGCAGGGCTGGCGGAGGGAGCCTGGATTGCGGCCGCTCTGCGGAGGTCGGAGAGGGGCAGCGGGGAGGGGAGGGCAGGGGGCAGTGAGGGAGGGCCCAGGAATTCCACCCACAGAGGGGATGGTCTGGGGGGCGGGAGCCTGTGGAATCAGCGTGCTGAAACGTAATCAAATTCAGGGTATGCTTTGGGAGTAGAGCTGACAAGACCTGTAATGAAAGTTAGGTGAGGAATGAGGACATAATAACAACAGCAAAACCGTACAAGCTACAGTATCCTAGGCCCGGTTGGGAGTGACTTCCCCATATTTACACGTTTAATCTTCCTAAGAAAATCTGAAAAGGTAATGTACAATAGTGTCCCCGAGGCTCAGGAAGATTGAGGAACTTATCCAAAGTCGCAGAGCTAACAAGCAGCAGAACTGGGATTTGAACCCTTGTGGGCTCCAGTGCAGAGTTCCCCACGCATGTTCCTAAGATTTTGGCCTGAGCCATAGGGTGAAGGATTCTGCTATCAGTTGAGATAAAATAAGACTTGGTGAGAAGCAGATGTGAGGGGAGACTAGTGCTTCGTATAGGCCTTGTTAATTTTCTGATACTTATTAGACAACAAGGGACAATATCGAATATTTAATATACAGGGTCCGGCACAAACCACGCCCTCTTTTTTATGAGGTGGTAATCTATACCAAGTCTTTTATTACAAAATCATAAGTATGTATGGTTACGATTTTGTAATAAAATCATGACTCAAGCCCGGGCGTTACTTCTGCCAGACTCTGTATGTTTGGAACTCAGGAAATGATCCAATTTGTGGCCTAACTTTCAACATCTCCAGCATGTAGATGGTACTGAACACCATGAGATGGAAGGAGACCACCTGGAGCGATAAGAAGAAAAGAAAAAGACAGGCTCTGTACTCGGGCCATGGCAGAGGTCTGGCAGTGAGACTGCAGGCCTTGGTCCTCTACTCCTGGTTCTGTGGTGACACCTCCTTTCATGCTATTGCAGTTTGAAAAGAAATGAGAGGCTATGTGGGACAGGCTATCGTTGTATACGGAGAATCGCACATTCAGTCGCTGTGAGGATTACCGCCTAAGACCCTGCTTTGTTAACGTGTTGGATACTCACTAGTACGAGCGCCTTAGAGAGCCTGGATTATAAAAGACCACGTGGCAATGTGCTCCACGTGTGCGTATCTACCATCGCACTTGACCCTCCTACCCACCCCACGCGGTGAGCAGGGTACTGACAAAAATAACCCCATACTGAAGAGGGTATAGTGCTCAGACAGACTAAAGGACTCGCTTAAGGCTACAGGGCTGAGCTGCAGAGCTGGGACGCAAACCCACACCCTGCCCGACCTCCTGCCACACCACGCCTGCTCAGCACACCCAGTGAGCTTCGTTATAACACATGCAAATCCCATCCACGTTGTCAAAAAAAGGGGGGGGGGGTAGAAATGCAAACACACGCCTTTATCTCTTCTACCAGCCAAATGTCTTAGGGTCGGTAATGTTGAATCCCAAACACCTGGATGACAGGTGAGGGAGCCGGCTTTGTTATTCCTTAAAGGAGCATTCTCAAAGCGTGAGACACACCCATTTGCCGACGGCAATGCAAAACTACGATTATAAGAAGTAAAACTTAGTTCATTTTAGTTAACACTTAGTCTGCGGGTTTTTTTAAACCACAATCGCATATTTGCAATACTACAACTCACTGAGAGCTCATATTCAAAGAAAAGCACGGGGGTGAAAAATAGCAAAATGTGTAAGGCAGCACGGCCGGTGCGGTCAACGGGCAGGGTTTCGGCTGGACCCCTTAGTGTGGGAAAAAGGAGTGGGGTTCCAGCACGTTGTGCCGCCTGTGGCTGTGTCACCAGCGACTTTGCTGGCCATTTTTCACCTGTCAAAGCCTCCCAGAGGGATGTCTCTGTCTTGCTCCTCCTCTTTCCAACGCCCGCTGATCCGATGGCAGACCCAGCCGTGCCTCCCTCCTCCTGCCCAGCAGGTTTAACTACACTGCCCATCAGCCCACCGCAAATCACTGGCACCGCCCACCCCCGCCGGTTCCAGCACCTTCCGCAGGAGCACGAGCCACAGTGCCGCTGGCTGCCGTAGCCGCGACGCTCCCGGCAGACACGAGTCGGGCAAGGGCACGTCCAGCGGCGGCGCCGGGAGGGCGAGAGCACCCCGAGCCCCTGCCCGCGTGCTGGGACACCGCCTGCGGCCTGGGCAAGCCCGCCCTCGCCGCGGTGGGCTGCCGGTCAGCAGGCGCTTTCCTTGAAGTGCTGCCGTTCCGCGGTCTCAGAACGAGGGACCAAATCCGTCCGAATCCTCCCCAGATACACCCAGCGAACGGCCCGCCGGGTGGCTGCAGGCTGCTCTCCTGCAGCCACGCAACACCCTGCGGCACGCGCCGCACACGCAAGGCGGTGACAGCGGTCCCCGAGAGGCAGGAGGAGGAACCGGCAGGGCCTCTCTCGCTCCGAGGCCTCACGTCTCTCCAGCGAGGACGAGGACGCCGCGTGGGCCTTGCCTGCGTTGCCGCCTGGCCCCACGCTCTCCTCTTTGTCCTCTGAGTTCTGAGCTTCATTATTCAGGGGATAGGCGACCCGTGCGGGGTTCACAGCGTTGCTGAGCCAATGCTTCACAACCTTGCAGTCAGCAAGCTCAGAACAAAGGACAGCCTGTAAGGCCCAGCAGGATCCGTGGGTGGGGCTGACGGAGGGTCACGGCCCGGTGAGTCCCCGGCCACCACCGCTGGGAAGCAGCGTCTGAGCGCACACCAGTCGGAAGCACTGACTTACACCTGGGAGCTCAGGCCACAGGTGCTGGATGCCTTTACGACAGGTAAAGACAGAAGACTGGCTTTCACAATATTATCCGGGCACCTCTTTAAAACGTAGATCCAACACTTCCACCCCAGGTCTACCGAGCCAAACTTCGAAGAGGTGGGGAAGCCTGGGAATTTGAATTTGAACAAGCACCTCCCGTTTGCCTGCACGTCCTGTGTCTGGGTGTCTTCCATGCCCATCACCCTTATTTCTTTCCCCTGCATCAGTTCTCTCCCCCACACCCTCCGCCATTGATCCACTTCCTGGATAGGGGTGCTTCCTCCTGGCGGCTGGCACTTAGCAAGTTAGGACCATAGAAAACGGAAGAAAGCGAGCAGGCTTGGCATAATTAAGCATGGGCCTTGGGCACTCAGAATGTTTGGGCTGGATGGGGAGGGACCCCTCCTCGCCTCCTTTGCTGCAGGAGACCTGAGCACCCTGATGCTCTGACACCCCTCCCCACCCCTCCCCCAGCTCCTGCTATTAATCCATAGCTTCACCAGACAGAGAGAAATGACGGGGCCCTGGCCCCAGGCAGGGGGTGGGGGAAGGCAGGGAGGTAAGAACTACGGCCTCCCATCCCGCTGGGGCACGGGAAGAGGAGGAAGGAAAGGCTGGTGTTGGCTGGCAGTCTAAAAGAAAAAGCGAAAAATAGGTTTTATCCTTTACAGACTGTGTGTTTGCTTTATCACCTAATAGTTGGATTTACTTAGAGGCAAGAGGACTTTCAGAACCCCTTTCAGATGTCATAGACACAGCTCTGGGCACCACCGTTAAGGTTAGGTGAGCAACCTCAAGCACTTTCCTGACTCTCTGGCCACTAGCATCCTTGTTTGCAACAGGAAGCGCTTGGACGGAGTGACCTCCAAAGAAGTAAAATCTGGCATGTAAGTGCTTCCAAGGAAACCAGGAAGAGACTGGAATAGAGAAGGACAAAGGCCGGTAACTGCCACCGTACTTCAGATGGGCAAGGGGGCGGGGGAAAGGTGACATGTACTCCAACAGCAGAAACCAGAAACGGGGGACCCCGCCCTCTAGGCTAAGGCAACGTTGGTGTGGTGGGAGGGATCCGCTGGGCCTGGAGCTTCCGCAGCAGCGGTGCCTCGGGCACTGGCTAGGAATACCAATGGCACCGTGGCTGGGAGAGCTGGGCACCCCTGCATGCAGGGCACTGCCAACAGCTGCTGTTAACCGTCAACACCCAGGAGCTATGGATGGTGCTGAGTGCTCTGCGGAGCCCCCCGGGGACCTGTGCCCAAAGCCTAAGCCGGAAGGCGACTTTGAACACATAGATGATACCTCGGGAGGCGTGGGGCAGAAATCTCCCCACGTGGCGGCCTGAGCAGGATGCTGCCTGCATCGTCTCATTCCTGTGCTACCACGTCTTCGGCTTTGCGCTGGACACCTTGGCTGCAGTCGCTGCCGTGTCTAACCAAACTCCACCGAGGTTTCCACATGATGACTGCCTTGGAGCTATTTTCCCAACAAGGAAGCTATCCTGATAGCGATTCCTGCCTGTGTAGATTTATCTTGGCATTTAACAATTACTTGACCTGCTGTGATTTTGGAACTTCTGATACATGAGGGTCAGGAACTCCTCTGACGTTGTGGTTGACATACCAGCGAGTGTGCCTTGCACTATTATTGCCCTAAAATCATCCGCCTGTGAATGGTGCCGCCTCTCATGTCAGTACTCATCAAATGGAATGCCCACCTAAGAAAGACAGCTTGACTTTCAGGTATCTAAACAATAGGCACTGCATTTCATTTTTAAGACTGAAAATGAAGGTTTCGTTTTCAATGCACTCTGAAGTTGTTTGCTAACAATATGCTGCAGTTTTTAAACAGACATGATATATTAAATCACTTTGTGAGTGATTTTTTTTTAAACATACACTTTGGCTAGAACACTGAACTAGTTTGGCTGTGGATTCTTGCTTAAGCCTGGCTTAGGAGTCTTTAATACAAGTGTAACTTTTCGGATATTGGAACATTTATAAGTGTTCTGTACCTACTGGACCTGAGTTAGAAAACATGTAGCACCTTCTCCTCGGTGTTGACACCAAACCTCTATAACGTGTAAAACAAAACCAAAGTTAGGCATCGCTTTTGCTCAAAACATTCTGTTGTGCAGAATGAGCTCTTAGGGGAACAAGAAGATTAATTATGTAATAATTTCACTAGACAAGTAAATAGAAGTTCTAATCTAAGCAATGCAGGAATTCACTTACACCTCCCTTTATGACATACTTGTAACCTCAGGGGCAGTTTTGAATTCACCTGGGAAGGATTCTCTGTGGTTTAGGTGGACGCCATTCAACAGGCCCAGCCAGAAGAATGACAAATAACAGCTGTATCTGTGTTGGTGTCGTAGGGGGAGGTAAGGGCGTGCAGAGGGTTATGCCTCGGTCGCAGGGTGAGAACTGAATTGCTGGCCTTGTGCTTTGTGAGACGTCTATCTCCTGGCCCCCACTCCTCGCCCATCCCCCGCACTGACCTTAGTAAGTGTTTGGCTCATGCCTGATTCAAAGAGGTCCTCCTGATATATATTTGCTCAATAATGTGAAACAATATTTTCTTCTCCTCTCCTTGCAAGGGGCATGCTGTGCTTTGCCCTTTCTAGGATGCAGGAGAAAAAGTAATCTAAGATACAAAATAATCAAGTCTGAAAACTGAGTTGGTCTACTTTCTTGCTGGATACTGTTGTCCTGACTAGTTGATAACCAGAAACATGTTTGCATTTTGGTTGATAAAAACTCAGCGTATCTATTTTGCCATTGTTTGCAGCTTTATTGAGGTGTGACTGGCAAAATTGTAAGGTATTTAACGTGTACATGATGATTGATATATGTATGCCCATGCATATGAAGTGATTAACACATCAATCACCTCACGTATTTACCCTTTGCCTTTTTTTTCTTTTTTGGTGAGAACATTTAAGTTCTACTCTCTTAGCAATTTCAATTATACAATACAGTGTTATCAACCGTAGTCATCCTATCATACATTAGAGCCTCAGACTTTATTTATCTTATAACTAAAAGTTTGTACCCTTTACCAAACTCTCCCACCCCCACCCACCACCCCCCAGCAAGCACTTTCTACTCTCTATTTCTGTAAGTTTAACTTTTTTTTTCCTTAAAGATTCCACATATAAATAATATCATACCATATTTGTCATTCTCTGTCTGGTTTATTTCACTTAGTAAAATGTCCTCTTGCTTCCTCCACATTGTTGCAAATGACAGGATTCCCTTCTTTTTTAAGGCTCCATGATGTTCCACTCTATATATACACTGCACCTTCTTCACCCATTTATCTATCAACTAACAGTTAGGTTTCTCTATGTCTTGCTTTTGTGAATAACACTGTAATGGACATAGGAGTACGGATATCTCTTTGGGATAATGGTTTTGTTTTATTTGGATGTGTACACCGAGAAGCAGGGTGGCTAGATCACATGGCAGTTCTAGTTTTAATTTCTTGAGACACCTTCGTAGTGGCTCTCCATAGCAGCGGCACCGGTTCACCCTCCCACCAACAGTGCCCAAGGGTTCCCTTTCCTCCCCATCCTCACCAGCAGCTCTACTTCTTGTTTGTTGTTAAATTCACTGTAAATAAAAGCTTTTGCTCTCAAGTGAGATTTGTCCCCATCTAAAGAAAAAAGGCAGGAATGCTTGCAAAACTGAAATGTGGCCAGTGGGAGCAGAGAGCACAGGCTCTGCCATGTTATAGCTTCTACTCCGTGCCTCTCCTCATGCCCTGATTTCTTCGCATCTGGCTTTTTCTCCTGTCCCTGGTGTTTTTAGTAAAAGCCATCATGTCATCACCACCACCACCACCATCACCCTTAACAACCATAAATATGTATTTGATAAAATGGCAAGTCCCCTCTGGTAGAGAAACAGGACACGTGAATAAAATCATACGAGGGCTGTCCAGGAAGCATCCGGCCATGTAATATAAAAAATCGGGGCATTTATGGCTGGATTTTTTTTCCAGACAGCCCTCATACGTCATAATTGAGTGTACCAGGAGCCGATGAGTGACACATAGACATATTTATTTTCTAAATTCCAAATTTAGGTTAATATATCCATTTATAAGCATAACATTGAAGACTAGCCTACAAGGGGGGACCCAAAAGAACCCAGAATTTTATAAAAAATTACATATTTGTTCTTACATGTTTAAACTTCAGTCACCTTCAAAGTACCTTCAGTTTGATGCAACACACCTGGATGCTTTTTCCACGGCTCAAAACAATTTTTGGACCCATCGATTTTGATGCCTTTTAGAGCTTCTGCCATTTCTTGTTTCACCTGTTCCACATCAGCAAAAATGTTTCCCTCGGAGGAATTTTTTCATCCAGGGAAACAAAAAACAGTCACTCCACGTGAGATCAGGTGACTAGGGAGGGTAGGACAACAAAGTCATGCCAGTTTTGGTCAAAAACTGCTGAACACTTAGCACGGTGTGGGCTGGTGTATTGTCGTGCTACATGCTGTTTATGCAAATCACCCATCATGAAATGGGCAAATGAGTTGAATCTCTGAAATACAATTTACTGAAGCTAAACAGAGTTTTTCATAACACCACCTGGTACACTGATGCAAATGGGCTCCTAGAACACTCACCTATTGGGGGAAGCCTGTACTACAAGGGGCCCCACCCTCCAGAAGATAATTCTGGATATTTTTGGGTCCCCCCCCATATCTACTCTTTTGTTAGGTTCTACTTGCCTATTTTCCCAGTTTTCCTTCTCTTACTTGATCACCTTTCTCTAAGTCTCTCAGCTCTCATCCCTTTAACTTGCTGAACAATACTCAGTAAGCACTCCTGGAACATTGGGTACAAATCATACTGCTTTTGCAGGTTGTACCCTGCACTGGTACATAAAGAATCCATTTATTTCAACTTTATGAGTAAAACGCAGCATTTCCAAAGTTAATTTAATTAGAGGACAGAGAATTGAAGACATCTAAAACCATTTACCCAGTCTCTTCAAATATACTCGAGTCATATATAATTTAAGTGTTTCTGGTCTGGAGTTAAAATATATTTAAGGCTTATGACATCTTAAAAGTCAAGATTTTCACTGTGTGGCTTTGTTCAATGTAGATCAGATTTATAAGCATTGAAGGCCTGCCTGCCATCAATTTAATGGGTGACAGAACAGCTAAAGATGTTTTATCAATCTCTGTTTGCTACAGAGGAAAAATCTGTCCAGTCAATTAGCACGGAGACAGAAAATGCAATTGATGCTACTAATGCATTTGTTGGAATTATCCCCACCATCTAGGTTTTGTTTAAATCAAACAGTGCAGCTATAATCAGCTTTAGCCCGTTTAAAAATACATGCATTATGATCAATCAAAACAATTCGTTGGTGTTATTTCAGGGAAGATAATAATTTTAAACATCAGAGAAATATTTTCATTTGCACCAGAATCATCACCTCGAACCCACACAATGTAAGACCTAAAGCTCTTATAAACTTGTATTTCCAATTAGAAAATCAATAACAATAACATATAAGTAGTTAAGTAGCTCTTGGTTCCGAAACTTGCCTTCTTTAATTCACTTAGAAGCCCTGTATGATGTGAGAAGTTTCTAGTAATTTATTTTGTTGAAATTTTCTAAAATTACTTCCTTCACTAAAATTACCTCACCGATTAATAAGTAAAATGCATAAAACCTACAATCAATAACAATAGTCAGAGCTACAAGTGTCAATAATTTACTATTTGATTCCTATATAGAGTAGATTAGGTTTTAAAATACTTTAAAATATTCTATGATTTCACTGCATGAGGCACCTAGAGTAGTCAACTTTATAGAGACAGAAAACAATATGATTGTTACCAAGGTTGGAGGAAGGGCTAAATGGAGAAATATTGTTTTGTGGGTATAGTCTTACAGTTTGGGATGATAAAAAACTTCTGGAGATAGTCAATTTTTGCACACCAATGTGAATGTGCTTAACACCACAGAATTGTGCACTTAAAAATTATTAAAATGGTAAATTTTATGTTATGTGTTTTTTTTACCACAATAAACAATAAAACTAAATTAATATTTTAACTACCTTGTTCTCAAAGCAGTGATAGGTAATCAGTGCAAAAGCAGGTTTAGTCATGTCTTCATTAAGTCAAAAACAATATTTAGATTTTAAAGTACACATATTCCCCTCTTGTTCAATGGGGTCTGCTTTTTATAGTAAGGTCAATCTTCAGGATTTTTTTTTTTCGTCATAAGCATTTCAGTGGCCAATCTTTCAATTATTCTGACAGCTCAAAATGTGCTCCCTTAGAGGTTTATTTGACCTCTCTTCCTGCCCTACTTGAAAAGATGCACCTTGAAACCAAACAGCAGACCATTCCATGCCTAAAAGAAGAAAGACAGAGATCTTCTGTGGAACGGAAATTGTTATAAGGAGAAGTTCATAGAGGAGCTAGACTAGCACTTACCAATACCGAAAATCATATTGTACCTTCATTGACGTGTCTATTTTCTCTCATCTTCACTCCTCCACACTCACAAACAAGAACTTGACTTCTGTGGGCACTGAGGTTTTGTTTACAGCATTCCCTATATACCCTCAGCACCTTGCATGGCTCTTAGAATGTATTAACTGATTAATAAATGTTTGCTGAATGAATAAATAAATGAAAAAACTTAATGAAAAGCCTGGTAATGTGAAGGTACCAGAACTCTGTCCAAAGATCAGATTGCTAGCATTTGCTTTAGCATCGATATTAACTTAGTTAAGCAATTATAAGTTGAGAACCATCTGTCCACTCAAATCTCAAAGGGAGGCTTAGCAACAGATTAACACAGCTGAAGAGAGAGTTAGTGAATGGCAGTAAGGGCAAAATAAAATATTCAGAGGAAAGCTTGGAGAAACAAAAGAATAGAACACAGAGAAGGTAAGAAACATAAAAGAGACACTAAAAAGGTCTAACCTAATTGTATTCCCAGAAGAAAAGGAGAGCAAGAAAGAGCCAGAGGTGATATTTGAAGCTAATAATTTTTCAAAACTAATACACCAAACAAAAAATAACAACAAGCCATAGATGAAAAAAATCAAAATCCTATTAAGCCAAATAATTACAAAGAAAACCACCCTTAGGTTCATCACAATAAAACTACTAGACACTGAAGACCAAGACAAAGTCTTAAAGGAGCCAGATGGGATAGGAGGGATATTGTTTACTTTCAAATGAGCAACAATGAACTGACAGCTGACTTTTCAACAAAACCAATGGGAGACAGAAGATAATGAAATGACATTTTTAAAATGGCAAACAAACAAACAAACGAAAAAACTGCCAAACCAGAAAAAGTATATATCAAAAATGGGAGCAAAATAAGACACTTTTAGACAAATATAACAGAGAATATATATGGTGAAACAGATATAATGAATAGAAAACTATGCAATGCTAGATTTTGTCCTAGTCTAGCAATAATTATATTAGATTACAGACTTATAAAATAAAGAGGGATGTCATATTTCATTTCTCTCAAGTCTGGACGCCTCTAAGATTATAGTTTCTTAGGCCTGACCACAGGTCTTGGCACGCCCGTGGGCCCTCTCTGCAATGTCCCCGTTTTCTGCAGGATCCCATTAAAATGCCACCCACTGGAAGGGCTGCTCCTCTGTGGTCTGTCAGAAGGTTTGAGAGTTTTCTCAAAGCCAGAGAGAGGATTCACTCTAGCACTCTAGACTCTCAGCTCTTAAACTACTAACTGAGGAAGTTTGGAACAAATGGCCCCTGCATCCATTTTGGTGTCCAGCTTGGTGACTTCAAGATTCTCAGGGTAGAGGGGGACTCACTTTGTCCATGGGCCTCCTCTCTCCTCCATTTCCTCCCTTGCAGGCCTTTCTAATAACCTCCTTAAAAGAAACTTTATCGCTCTGGCCAGGGCTTGATGCCCAAAATAGACATCATCCTGTGATTTGACTTTAATTCACTAAGATTCTCTTATGTTTGGGAACAAAGCTTGGGCTAATTTAAAAATATATATTCTCTCTTGCCTTAATGATCATTGTCCAATAGCTATATTTCTCTTGGGGATATCACATGAAGAACTGATGAGCTGAAGTCAGGATTTAAGTGTTTCAAGTAGTCTGGCCAACCTGCTCGTGATGCCGTATTAATAACATTTATACCTTGTGCACTAATTAGTTGCACGGCGTTCCTTAATTGCCCTCCATTCCACCGTCCACTGGAGAGAACAGGCTGCTAAAGATGCCAGTGTTGGCTCCCCTGACCTCTCACATTCTGAGTGAGGGCTCCTTCATTTGTGCTAATTTCCCTGTATGAGCTGTCTGACCTTGGGGAAGCAACACAGCCTCTCTCGGCCACCGTCTCCTCATTGTAAAATGAGGTCAGTGAACTAGATGATCTTTACGACTATTTCCATCTAGAAACCTTTAATCTTTCTTGCTTTTCTACATGAAGCCCAGCTGGATCTAGGCCCTGGGGAGCTATTAGAGAACAGAGCAGGTGTTGAGTGCTGGGAGGAGAGATGGAATTTCACACAAAGAAAAGGCCATCCACCAAGGAACAATACTACTGCTACACATGTAAAATTGTGCTCTCAACTTTTGAGCTCTATTTTTGGTTAGATTCCTGGGACCCAGAGGGATGTCTGAGTAAGTGGCAGACTGGATGAGGGATGCCAGGGTGCCTGGTTGCAGGCTGACTTTCGGAGGAGAATTTCTCTGGGCCTGCTGCCACGCCGGACCTTGTAGTGTGCGAGCTGACACCTTCTTCTCTGAATGCCTGCTGTCACCGTGTCTATTGTCTCTCTGCGCCATTGTGTAAACATCCATCACATAGTCTTTACTGCTCTCATTTACCCTTTCTCTGACTTGAGAAGTGTCCTGTCCCTGTCCCGTAACCTTGGCCAATGCACTGTTCTCTCTCCACCCTTGGGCCTGGCAGCAGGCCACCTCATTTCAACATCAGGTCAGCATAGCCAAGGTGAGTGGAGAGAAGCATGGCTCGGGTGCCTGGGGATTTATGGCACAGCCCACTCACCACCGACAGGTTTGCTTCCTCACCAACTATGGAAAGCAGCCCAGGAGCCTCGCCGAATGTCTTGACATCCCTAGCAAGTCTCCACAGATGGGATCACAGCCTCTGATGTTATTGGTCGGAAACCTGACACTGCCCGGTGGCTCCTGGCCCATGTGACCCTGTGCCAGATGACACATAGCTTTTGTTCACATGGCTTTTTGCTTGGAGACAGGGACTATTAACAAAGAAGGCAAGTCTCAGGAGAACTTGGCCCCAATGATCTCTATTCCCAGCAACACATATTTAGCTTGCACATTCTGTTTTAGCTGCAGGACACAGGCTATTTGTGGGTTTGGACGCCCTTACAAATGAAGGTACTCCTTCTTAATATTGCTGTTAAGTATCAACCCTCAGAGAGAAACTGGGCGTAGACAACCAGACAATCCTTTTCCCCAACTCTCTACTTTCTAGAAAACCTTGCCTTTGGATTCATAATCTTTTTTTTTTTTTAATTGAAAGACATGTTTGGAACCTTTAAGAAAATCAAGTGGTGAGTTGGGCTGAATTTGAAACAAAATAAAACAAAAACTACTCTACAAAGTATGTCCACCCAAGCTCCTTTCTTTTGAGCTGTAATCTTAGTTATTGATAACAGCATAGAACTGGATGATTGCATCTGTGATTTGAAATTCTTGTTTCTTGAAACCATGACAAAGTGGGAGGTGGAGGGGAGGTGGTTGGTGGGCAGAGGGCATTTCAATGCAGCTCAGACAGGCTTCTGTCGGAATTCTCTGTCTGGTTTGCGGGCCATGGGTAGTTTCTCTGTTCACTTTCAGGACAGCCACAGATCCACATAGCTACTGGTATGTTTTTGTGTTCTGCTCATATATGAGGTGTGATAAAAAAAATACAGTGAACATTTAAATTTTTAAAAATTTATTACAGTAAAAGACACAGTCCTATTAATCCCCTTCAAAATATATCCCCTCGCTTCGAACACACTCATCCCATCATTCTGGCCACTCTCTGAAGCAGTCGTGGAAGTCCGCTTTCGTGAGCGTCTTTAGTTGCACTGTCATGGCTGGCTCGATGTCCTGAATTGATTCAAGACGTTTTCATTTCATGGTCATTTTGACTTTGGGGAAGAGCCAGAAGTCACACAGTGCCAGATCCGGTGAATAAGGTGGAGGAAGACACAGCGTCATGTTCTTATTTGACAGAATTTGCTGTATCAGAAATGATGTGTGACCTGAATCAACTCAGACCATCGAGGCAGCCATGACAGCACAACTGAAGACAGTAACGAAAGAGGACTTCCAGAGCTGCTTCAGAGAGTGGAAGGTAAGTGTGTTCGAAGTGAGGGGATGTATTTTGAGGGGGATTAATGGCGATGTGTCTTTTACTGCAATAATTTTTTTTAATTTAAACCTTCACCGTAGTTTTTTTTATCACACCTCATACTTACACTTTGACGTTTGAAGCCTTCACCCCACAATCTAAACAGTAACGTGAGTAGCACAGCCAAGTCACTGCGATGCTCTTTCCACAAATTCTTCTAGTTCCCGCCCCTGTCAGGCCCCCAGGCTTTGTATTTGAGTGGCTGCCAGGCTCACCTACGAGCAGCAATTAGCCCAATCGTGTTCATGAGCAACCTTCATCTCACTCCCTGTCGCTAACAACGACCATTCTGACGTGACCTAGAACTGTATGTCACACACAGCGAAGACAGCCTACTTCTTGGAGATCTAGGTCTGAAGACCGCCACAACCACCATTCTGGCCACTGATGTTATTTTTAAAGACCTGTGAAAACTAGCAAAATTGCACCATTTATGCTGAGGTCTGTGAGCTCCGAGCACCCCCATTTGCCTGCTGAGACCCCTGTGTGCTGAGCTGGAAAGGTGTGGTCACATCACAAGGGCCAACACCAGACACGAGGGACTGAATGCTGGTATCTTTGTCCTTGTACGTGATTGGGGACAAATTATTCGTATGTATACTCCTAAACTTCAGCTTTCTCATCTGAAAAAAAAAAAAAAAAAAAAAGAGTGAGGATAATCAGATTATCTAGTCCCACAGGGTGGCGGTGAGGATCAAATGGCATGGTGCACATGGAGTGACAGAGGGCGTGAATACTGTACACGCCCCATCTCGACTGGGTCTCCGCGGAGACTGGGCGCACACCTCTGGTCGTCCTCAGGTTGGGAAGAGAGCACCGTGCCCACAGGCTGTGCGCCCTCAACGCCGGACGCAAATCGGCACATACAAAGCTCCTGCAAAGGGAAACTACGATCGTCCGTAGAAAACGTACTGAGGATTCCGCTTCCCATCCGATTTTTATTGATTTCTGTCCGTGAAGGGTGTATCTGTGACACTGAGGCTTCAGACACTGACATTCTTCTGAGGAAGCGTGAGTGACCGTTCTCTCCGCTGTGGGATCCGGGACGCCGACAGTTAGGAGTTAGTAGGACTTACAGATGGAAAGAGTTCTTCCTCCAACGCCGGCCCGCCCTCGGCTCGGCGCCCCGCCCCCGGCCCCGCCCACGCCCCGCCCCCGGCCCCGCGCCCCGCCCCCCGGCCTGCCCCCGCCCCTGGCCCCCGGCCCCACACCCTGCCCCGCGCCAGCCTCTGGCCCGCCACGCCCCCAGCCCCGCCCAGCCCCGGCCCACCCCCGTCCCGGCGCCCCGCCCCGCGTCCCGTCCCCAGCCCCGCGCCCGGCCCCACGCCCGGTCCCCACATCCCCGGTCCCGCGCCCCGCCCCACGCCCCGCCTCGAGCCCCGCCC
>PVJL010018994.1:0-14796 GCA_004026885.1 Lyroderma lyra | reverse complement strand
TGACTTTGCTGTATTTGTTTCTTGTTTATAATAATAGTTTTCTGGTGGAGTGTTTGGAATTTTCTATATAAAGGATCATGTCTTCTGCAAATAATTACAGTTTGAGTTCTTCTCTCCCAATTTGGATATCTTTTATTTTTTTCTCTTGCTTGATTGCTCTGGCTAGAACTTGCAGTACTATATTGAATAGCGGTGGTGATCGGTGGTATCCCTGTCTTGTTCCTGATTTTAGGAGAATAGGATTCAGCTTTTCCCCATTCACTATGATGTAAGCTGAGAGTTTGTCACATGTAGCCTTTATTATGTTGAGATACTTTCCTTCTATACCTATTTTATTTAGTGTTTTGATCATAAATAGATGTTGTATCTTGTCAAATGTTTTTACTGCATCGATTGATAGGATCATATGATTTTATCTTTTATTTTGTATATGTGGTGTATCATATTGATTGATTTTCATATTTTGAATGATCCTTGTGCTTCTTGGATGAATTTCACTTGATCATGATGTATTATCATTTTGATGCATATTGTATTCTATTTGCTAATATTTTGTTTAGAATTTTTGCGTCTGTATTCATCAGAGATATTGATCTATAGTTTCCTTTTTTTGTGTTGTTTTTACCAGGCTTTGGTGTTAGTATAATGTTGCCCTAGTAGAAAAAATTAGGAAGTATTTTGCATCTTCAATTTTTTGGAAGGGTCTTAGGAGGATAGGTGTTAATTATTCTTTGAATGCTTAGTAAAATTCATTACTGAGACAGTTTGGACCTGGGGTTTTGCCTTTTGGGAGATTTTGGATGATTGTTTTAATTTTTTAAATATGATTGTTCTATTGAGATTATCCAGTTCTTCTTGGTTCAGTTTAGGCAGACTGTAAGTTTCTAGTAACTTGTCCATTTCTTTTAAATCATGAAATTTGGTGGCATAAAGCCCTTCATAATATTTTCTTATGATCCTTTGTATTTCTGTGATACCAGTGGTAATTTCTGCCTCTCATTTCTGATTTTGGTTATTTGTAGTTATTCCTTTCATTCTTTGCGTATTATAGCCAGGGGTTTCTCAATTTTGTTGATTTATTCAAAGAAAGAGCTCTTGGTTGCATTAATTTTTCTATGATCTTTCTGCTCTCGATTGTGTTTTTAGCTCTGCTCTAAATTTTAATTTTTTTCTTCTGCTGACTACGTTTTTTGTCTTCTTTTTCTAGTAATTCAGGATGGGATGTTAGTATTATTTACTTGTGATTTCTGTTTGTTTGTTTCTCAAGATAGGCCTGTAATGATACAAATTTCCTCTTATTACTGTGTTGGCTGTATCCCAGTATTTTGATATGCTTTATTTTTATTGTTATTAGTTTTCAAAATTTGTTTTTATTGATAGACTTATTGGGATGACATTGGTTTGCAAGAATTACATAGGTTCCAGGTATACAAATCTACAGTGTATTGTCACCTTGTTGTATTATAAGTTCACCACCCAGTGTGAGTTCTCTCTCCATCCCCACATATTTAGCTCCCCCTACCTCCTCTCCCACCTTCGTCTTCTCCCACCCACTCCCTGCTTGCCCCCGAATAATCAGTAAACGGTTGATTTTCTCCATGTGTTTTTTGTTTGTTTCCTTTTTCTTTGTTGCTTTCAGTTTTATATTTCATATGAGTGAAGTCATACAGTTTTTGTTTTTCTTCTGTCGGGCATGATTTATTTTGTTTAGCATGGTGATCTATAAGTTTATCCATTTTCTTGTAAATGGCAGTGTTTTATCTTTTCTTATAGCTGAGTAATATTCTATTGTGTATATGCACCACAGCTTCTCTATTCAGTCATCTTTTGCAGGGCACTTTGGTTGTTTCTATGTTTTGGCCATTGTGAACAGTGCTACAAAAGTCTTTGAGGACTAAAGTTTTCAAGTTTTTTGGGTAGATTCCCTGAAGGAGTATTGCTGTGGCTTATTGCAATTCTATTACCAATTTTCTGAGGAACTTCCACACTGTCTTCCATAGCAGTTGCATCAGTGTGCACTCCCACCAGCAGTGAGTCAGAGTTCCTTTTTCTCCACACTCTCTCCAGCACTTGTTATTCCTTGTCTTGTTGATAATACCCATTCTGATAAGTGTGAGGTGGTATCTCATTGTGGTTTTGATTTGCATTTGCCTGATAACTAATGAGGATGAGCAGTTTTTCAAATGTCTGCTGGCCATGTGTATTTCTTTGTGAGAGAAGTAGCTGTTTCGGTCCTCTGCCCACTTTTTGATTTGGTTGTCTTTTTGTTTAAGTCATATTAGTTCTTTATATATTTTAGATATTCCACCCTTGTCACATGTGTTGTTTGCAAATCCTTTCTCTCATTCAGTTTTGCGTTGTTGATGGTTTCTTTTGCTGTGAAGAAGCTACTTAGTTTCATATAGTTTGATTCATTTATTTTTGCTTTTACTGCCCTTGCATTTGATGTCAGGTTCTCGAAGTCTTCCTTGAGCCCTAGGTCTATAAGTTTACCACCAGTGTTTTCTCCTATACAATTTATTGTTTTGTGTCTTATATGAAGGTCTTTGATCCATTATGAGTTAATTTTTATATGTGGTAAGGGTTCAAAGCTCAGATTCATTCTTTTGCATATGTTTGTCCAGTATTCCCAGCACCACCTACTAAAGAGGGCATCTTTTCTCCATTGCATATTTTTTGCTCCTTTATCCAAAATTATTTGTCCAAACATTTGTAAATTTATCTCTGGGTCTCCAGTTCTGGTCCATTGTTCTCTATATTTGTTTTTCTGCCAATACCAAGCTGTTTTGATTATTGATCCGCTGAAATATTAATTGAAGTCAGGGAGTGTAATATCACCAGCCTTGTCCTTTTTATGTAGTATCGCTTTGGCAATTTGAGGTTTTTTATGGTTCCATATAAATTGATAATTATTTTATTTATTTTGTGAAATTATGATTATGGGATTTTGTTAGAAATTGCATTAAATCTGTAAATTGTTTTGGATAATATGGCTATTTTAAAAATGTTAAGTCTTCCTATCCATGAACGTGGGATATCTTTCCATTTCTTTGTGTCCTCTTCAATTTCTTTGAAAAGTGTCTTATAGTTTCCATGTGTAAGTACATCATGTTCTTTGTTAAGTTAATTCCCAGGTATTTCATTCTTTTTGTTGTGATGACAAAAGGAATTGACTCTCTAACTTCTTTTTCTGAAGATTCACTGTTTGCATATAGGAATGCCATTGACATTTGTACATTGATTTTGTATCCTATGACTTTATTCATTTATTGTTTCTAACAGATTTCTGGTGGAGTTCTTGGAATTTTTTTTTTTTAATAAAGGATCATGTCATCTATAGTCACAGTTTGAACTCTTCTCTCTTTATTTGGATACCTTTTATTCTTTTCTCTTGTCCTACTACACTGGCTTAAACTTGCAGTAGTATATGGAATAGCAGTTGTAACAGGGGGCATCCCTGTGTTGTTCCTGATTTTAGGGGAATAGGCTTTAGCTTCTCCCCAATCAATATAATGTTAGCTGAGGGTTTGTCATATATGGCCTTTATTATGTTTACGTACTTTCTTTCTATGCCCATTTCTTCAGTGTTTTGTTCATAAATGTATGGTGTATCTTGTCGAATGCTCTGTATGCATCAGTTGATAGGACTATATGGTTTTTAACTTTTGCTTTGTTTCTGTGTCCATCACATTGATTTTCATATGTTGAACCATCCTTGTGCTCCTGGGGTGAATTCCAGTTGATCTTGATGTGCAATATTTTTGGTGCATTGTTGTATTCTCTTTGCTAATATTTTGTTTAGCATTTTCGCATCTGTGTTCATCAGAGATATTGGTCTATAGTTTCTGTTTGTGTGTGTTGTCTTTGCCAGGCTTTGATATTAGGGTTATGATGGCCTCATAGAATAGGGTAGGACATATTTCTTCCTCATAAGTTTTTCGAAAGAGTTTGAAGAGGGTAAGTCTTCATTCTTCTTTGAATGGTAATAGTCATTGATGAGACCATCTGGTCCAAGGCTTTTGCCTCTAAGGATGTTGGGGATAGGCATTTCAATTGCTTTACTATTGATTGTTCTAGTTAGATTATCCAGTTCTTCTTGCTTTAGTCTAGGGGGGCTATAAGTTTCTAGGAACTTGTCCATTTCGTCTAGGTTGTTAAATTTAGTGGCATACAGCCCTTCATTGTGTTTTCTTATAATGCTTTGTATTTCTGTAGTGTCAGTGATCATTTCTCTCCTTTCATTTTCAATTTTGGGTATTTGTATCCTTTCCTTTCATCCTTTGATTAGTCTAGTGAGGGGTTTGTCAATTTTGTTGAATTTTTCAAAGAATAGCTCTGTGTAATGTTAATTTTTTTCTATTTTCTTTCTGTTCTGAAATTGGTTTAGCTCTACTTTTAATTCTTATTATTTCTTTCATTCTGCTGACTTTGGGTTTTGTCTTCTTTTTCTAGTTCTTTAAGATGCGAAGTTAAGGTGTTTATACTTGTGATGTTTCTTAAGATAGGCCTGTAATGATAATAAATTTCCTTCTTATTACTGCTTTCACTGTGTCCCAATCGATTTGATATGTGGTATTTTCATTGTCATTAATTTCCCTATCTTTTTTAAACTCTTCATTTATTTGTTCTTTTATTCAGTCATTTTTTTTGAAAAGATGTTTCATCTCCATGTATATGAGGTTTTTTTTTTCTGCTTTCCTTTTATAGTTGATCTCCAATGTCAAAGCTTGTGGTCTGATAATACACTTGGTATGATGTCGATCTTCTTGATTTGCTGAGGCTACTTTTGTGTCCTAGCTTGTGGTCTATCCTTGAGAATGTTCCATGTGCACTACAAAACAAGGTATAGTTTCTTTTTGCTGGTTGAAGTGTCCTGTAAATGTCAGTTACATCCAATTATCATAATGTGTCATTTAGAGCTGATATTTCCCTTATTATTTTCTGTTTGGAGCATCTGTCCATGGCTGCTGAGGGGGTGTTTAAGTCTTTCACAATGATTGTAGTTTTGTCAATTTCTCCTCTCAGATCTGTTAGTTGCTTTCTATATTTTGGTGCTTCCTGGTTGAGAGCATATATATTAATCAGTATTAGATCTTCTTGTTTTATTGTGCTTTTTATCACTACACAATGTCCATCTTTGTCTGTTGTTAGTTTTTTTTAAACTGAAATTTATTTCATCAGATATTAATATGGCAACACCTTCTTTTCTCTGGTTACATTTACTTGGAGTAGTATTGTTTGCCATTCTTTCACTCCGAGTCTGTGTTTGTCCTTGTGGCTGAGATGTGTCTCTTGGAGAAAGCATATGGATGGGCTTTGTTTCTTTAATCCAGTCTGCTACTCTGTGTCTTTTTATTGGTGAGTTCCATTAATATTTAGAGTGATGATTTATATGTAATGATTTCTTATGGTCATTGCTATTTTTTATTGTTTTATTTTTGTTGCTTTCTTGTTGCCCCAACTCTATTCCATTCATGCTGGTATTTTGTTTCAGGTCAAAGAGACTCCTTCAGTTTTTGCTGAAGTGCCAGCCTTGTGCTGGCCAATTCTCTCAGCTTCTGTATGTCTGAGAAGGTCTTTATTCCTCCTTCATATCTGAAGGATAATGTTTTTGGATAATTTACTCTTGGCTGAAAGTTTCTCTTCTAAAATTTTGAATATTTGATTCCACTCCCTCCTTGCTTGTAGAGTTTCTGCTGAAAAGTTTGATGCCTGATGTGTTTTGCTCTATAGATTAGTTCTTTTGCCCTGGCTACCTTGAGAATTCTCTGTTTTTAGTTTTTGACAACTTTAGTACAGTGTGTCTTGGAGAAGATCTGCGAGGGTTCAGGTATCTAGGGGACCAATTTTCTTCTTGAATTTGGGGTTCCAGATCTTTGAATAGGTTTGGAAAGTTCTCATCTACTATTTAAGTTCTCTATAGAGTCTCTGCTCCTTCTTCTGATCCTGTTATCCTGATATTGTTTTTCCTTATGGAGTCAGATAGTTCTTATAGAGTTCTTTGAATCCTTTTGGTACTGTATTCCCTCTCTTCCACTTTCTGAGCTGTTTCCATGTTTTGATCTTCAATATCCCTCATTCTTTCCTCCATCTGTTTGGTCCTGTTTCCTATGGCAGTTATTTCATTTCTCACTTTTTTTTAAGGGTACTATTTTCCTCTCGAATTTCCATCTCATTGTTTCTTATAGTTTGAAATAAATTTGTTAAATTTTTCCTTTTGTTCATGAATTTCCTTTCTGAGATCATTCATCTCAGTGACCATATTCTGTCAGTGTGTTTTTATTTCTCTCAGAGCTTTTAGAATGACTACTTTATAATCTCTGTCTCTTAGTTCATAAAATTCTAGGTCTGTAAGATCCTTTTCTTATGATTTTTCATCTTCTTTCTGTGAAGCTTTAAATCCTAACATACTCATATTTTCTGTTGTATTTTTCTTCTTTGGGGCTTTGTTTTCAGCAGACCTCAGGAGCCCTCTTTCTTTCTCTGATGGGTATTTTTCTGGTGTCTTGGTATAGAGCATACCTGAGGTGGCACTGGGAAGCCAGTTTTGCGAGAGAGCGGAGGTGGTTAAGCCTTATCTCTGGTTTCCAGCAGTGTTTGGGAGAAGAGTGTGTTGGTCCTCAGTCTCTTCTTTTCCTGAGTTTTGTTGGGGAGGCAGTAGGAGAGACAGAAGGCCAACAAAATGCGTGCTGGTGCGGCTCCACCTCCTGCACTCTGCTGGGGATGCTGGGGGAGATGAGGGAGACCTATGGAATGCAGACCAAGGCTGCTGTCACTGGTTGGGGTGAATGCTGTCATATCCACCTCTCTTCCACCTCAGGCAATTTACCATGTGCCTTGTTCAGGCGATTCATCTCCACAGCAGCATCTCAGGGCCAGTATGACAATGTGAGCCATGGAAGGGTGCCACAATTGTGTGCACCCTGTAGCCGGCCCCAACTCATGTGCAGGTATGTGCACAAGGGTGCTGGGTCCCCGGGCACCATGAGCTGGGACCCAGTGGCTAGAGTTATGTAAGGGTGCTAAATGCACACCAAGGGCTGGCAGACACTAGCCATGTGAGAGCACCAGACAAGATCACCGAGTTCACGTGATCATACAGGTCTAAAGCCGTGGGCCTGATGTCACAGGTCAGTGAACACTCTGGTTCAGGAACCACGGGTCTGTGAGGAACTGCGTGTCTGTGTGTTGTGGGCCACGAGGGCTCTGGTAGCCAAGGTGCTGTATCTGGCACCTTATTTCTGCCTGGAGCTCTTTAGAGTCCTTGCTCAGCTTCCTTGCTACTCAGAGTTTCAGAGTCTAGCTCTCAGGCTTTGTCCATAACTCACTGCTTCCAGGTCCATCTGCTTCACAGTCTCCCAGCTTTCTGCCACCCTGGTGTTCACTGGTGCCTGGTGGCCACGTTACTTTCTTATTTCTTTCCAGGTTTTTCAGTTAGCAGCAATGGGAACTCGTCACAATCCATCTCTGTTCCGTCTCTTCTCCCCTCTTTCTAACATTCAGTAATTTTCTTGTGATGCATGGATGTCTCAGTTGTCAGTGTGCCACTCAGGTTTTTCTTTCTTATCTCCTGAATGGCTGTTTAATTATGATTTCTGGGAGAAGCTTTAGGGCCCTCCTCCCCAGTTGCCATCTTGCCTTCCTTATTATTTCTTAATCCCCTCTTTTATTTCTTCTTTGATCCAGTCATTGATAAATAAGATACTGTTTTATCTTTGTGTATATGTTTTTTTTTTAAATTTTTCTTTAGTTTTGCAGTTGATCTCCAAATTTAAAGCTTTGTGGTCTGAGAATACAGTTGGTATGTTTTTATTCTTGAATTTGCTATGGCAAGCTTTGTGTCTCAGTATATGATCTGTCCTTGAAAGTGTTCCATTTGCACTGGTAAAGAACGTATAGTCTCTTTTTGTTGAATGAAGTATCCAGTAAATAGGAATTATGACCAATTGTTGTATTGTGTCATTGAAAGCTAATATTTCCTTATTTATTTTCTGTTTGGATGATCTGTCCATGGTTGTCTAGGGGGTGTTTAGGTCCACTACCATGATGGTGTTTTTGTCAGTTTTCTCTTTCTGAATTATTAGTAGTTGCTTTGCGTATTTTGATGCTTCCTGATTGGGGGCATATGTATTAATGTAAATAAGTTTTCTTGTTGGTGCATTGTCGCTGGTATCACTATAAAATGTCCATCTTTGTCTCTTGTTATCTTTTTTAATCTGAAATTTGTTTCATCAGATATCAGTATGGTAACTCATGCTTTTCTTTGGATGTCATTTGCCTGGAGTATTGTTTTTCATCCTTTTACTCTGAATCTGTGTTTCTCCTTATCGCTGAGGTGTATCTCTTGGAGACAACATATGAATGGGTTTTTTTTTTTTTCAATCCAGTGAGCTACTCTTTGTCTTTTTATTGGTGAGTTCCGTCCATTTACATTTAGAATGATTATTGATATGTGAGGATTTCTTATTGCCATTATTTCTTCCTTTTTAAAATTACTTCGTTGTTGTTCCAACTGTATTCCATTTATTTCTGATGTTTTGTTTCTGGTCAAAGAGCCTCCATCAGTATTTTGTGAAATGATGGCTTTGTGCTGGAAAATTTCCTCAGCTTCTGTATCTCTGAGGATGTCTATTCCTCTTCCATATCTGAAGGATAAGTTTGCTAGTTAATTTCTTTTTGGCTGAAAGTTTCTCTCTTTAAATATTTTGAATATTTGATTCCACTTTCTCCTGGTTTATAGAGTTTCTGCTGAGAAGTATAATGAAAATCTGATGTGTTTTCATTTAAATGATATAGTTCCCTCAACCTTGTGCCCAGAGAATTGTCTCTTTGTCTTTGGTTTTTGCCATATTTGGTATTATGTGTCTTGTAGAAGACCTGCTAGGGTCCAGGTAGCTAGGGGAACTATTTTCTTCTTTAGTTTAGAGTTAAACATCTTTTAATAGGTTTGGAAAGTTTTTGTCTACTATTTGTTTGAGTATGTTCTCTGTAGAGCTCTTTTTTCCTGCTTCTCTTTTAAGGCCTATTATTTCAATATTGTTCTTTCTGATGGAGTCATATAGTTTTTGTAGAGTTATTTCAATTTTTTTGATTCTGTAGTCATTATATTCTTTTTTCTGTGTTGTTTCCATGTTCTGATATTCAGTATCACTAATTCCTCCATCTGGTTGGCCTTGTTTTCTGTGTCAGTTATTTCGTTTTTCATTTCTTTTGTAGTATTTATTTATCTCTCAAATTTCAATCTGATTTTTCTTTATAATTCAAATTTGTTAAAATGTTTTTTTGTTCACAAATTTACTTTCTGAGATCATTCATCTCAGCTCTGGTGTTCGGCCAATATATTTCATTTATTTGAGAGCCTTATACAATGGCAGCTTTTTATTCTATGTCGCTTAGTTCATAAATTTCTGGATTTCTAGAAAAATTTTCATCTTCTTTCTTAGGCATTTTGAATCCTAAGGTACTCATTTTTTCTTTTCCTTTGGCATGAGGACTGTACCTATGATACTACCAAGGAGGCCTCTTTCTCTACCCAGTTGATTTTTCTGTGGTATCTTGCTGTAGTACAGACACCAGGTAGTGCCGGGGGGCTAGATTTGGGGGAGAGAGCTGAGCTTTGGAGCAGAGAGTTCCCTGGCAGCTCTGCTTCCTGTGTTGGCTCCCCTGGTTGTGGATTCTTCTGATACAACAGTCCCTTAGTCAGGGAAGCCCGGGTGTGGCGACAGGAGGAGGCTCATGCAAGGCAAGCTGAGAGCCTGGGTGCCAATGCTTGTATGAGCTCAGTCCTACTCACTTCTCCTGGCCCTGCTTTTTACCCAGGACCATGAATCACCATTTCAGCATCTGCACAGTAGCCAAGCTCAGGCTGAAACTTGCTCAGAGCAGATACTAAAGTGATACTGTAGCTGGGTACCTCACCCCTGCTTAGGGCAGTTCAGGTGCTTTGTTCAGCTTCTGAACTCCCCCAAAACAGCTCTCAGACTTTTTTCCTAACATGATGCTTCTTGGTCCAACTCACCCCCGGTTTGCAGGGTTTCAGCCACACTGACCTCCACTGTTCTCACCAGCTGGCCTCTCCCTGCTCCCTCCACCACCCAGTAAAATGCTGCTATTCAGCCAGTGTTCTCTGATTCCTTCTTAGTTTCTCCAGTCAGCCAAGGTCAGGTCAGGTCACAATTCATTTCTGCTCTCTCCCTTCGCTCCACTTGCCCTTCTTACTCAGACCTTCAGGGGTTTTCTTGCATGGATCTCTTAGCTGTCACTGTGTCACTCAGCATTTCCCATATTGGATCGCCACCAGTTGTTCAACTGTATTTTCCAGGGGAGGTTTCAGGGATTCCCTCTCTGATCATCATCTTAGGTTCTTGCCACTAACTCCTAAAGTTGCTTTGTTTTTGAGGCACTAATAATATGTCAGCATGAACTGTATGCTGTCCATTAAATAAAATAGCATTCTCCAGAGTTAACAGTCTCACCAAAGCAAGACTTCTCTTTGTAAAATTGGTTTATCTAATGAGCCCAACATCTAGTTAAAATTGGAAATTTCATAAATGTAATTAATGTACAATTGGGACTTTTAGATTTTAGTCATAGGCCATGGTCAGTCTTTCCTGAATAAAAGTTTTCTTTTTCTTTTATATTTTTCTAATCTTCTCCTTTACCATACAAGTACGCAAGTCATGCTTTAGACACAGTGTTCATTGTTTTAGTCATTTTCATTTCATTGTGACCCTAGAATCAGATATGGTCTATATCCCCATACCTAAAGAACCATCACCTCAGTTTAATTGATTGTATGAGATTTTCTTATCTAAATCTGAACCATTCTGACCATAGGGCACAGGTGACCTCAGACACTTAACCAGACATTTGTACTTCTCAGGACACATAGAGTTACTAAATATTACTGGTTTCGCATGACGGCTGCATCTTTGCCTTCTCAGATTTCACTTAGGTTCATTCTGTATTGGTTTTTATTGGCAGGAGGCGGGGGTGGTTCCCTGGCTCGGTATTGAACCCAGGCCGGGGCATTGGGAGTTCCAAAGCCTAGCCACTACACCACCAGGGAATCCCCTCACTTAACCACCATTTCAATGACATTAAAAAACATACACTACCTTAGTACAGAAAACTTATTTGTCCTATTATTTGACCACAACCCTACTACCAGAAATGCAGTACATATAAACAATGATGTTAATTTCTCCTTAAATTTTACAGGAATGCAAAGACAATTTTACTTTTCAATAAGTTTTAGTCTGCTAATTTTTCCAGAGACTAACAGGGATGTCCAAAAGTGGACTCAACCTGAAGCAGTGGGGATTGGATTCTTGACTTTGCACAAGAAAGTATATGAGAGCAGGAATGATGCATGAAAGAGATAGTGATTTATTAAAAACAAAAGTACACACTGGAGAGGAAAGTGCAGGAGAACTCAGAGAATGAGTTGCCTAGAGGAAGTCCCTCTCAGAGTGGGAATTGGTAACGTTCCATTGATGTGGTCCCTTCATCTTCTCCAGGTTGGTGGAACCCTCCGTTTCCCAAGTTTTCTTCTTTATTTGGTTCCTTTGGAACTGTCATGGCATCAGATGCATCAATAAAGTCATAATAACTCCAATTCACATGACATTGTAATGACATTAAAATTAGCTACATGTCAGGTCCTGGTCATATAAATTAGTCTAGCTAGATGAAACTGGTTCTTGTTTTTCTCAAGCTGTAGGTTCTGGATACAGTCACTTGTTTCTTGTGTAAACAGTGAAGCACCTCACCTTGTAACCGGGTCAGGAGGGGGAGCGTGTCATCTTCCTAGCCTACTTATTGTCCCTCACCAAAATCATTGGATTCGAGAAATGATCTCATGTTGTGTTTTTCTACCTTTCATAGCACAACCTTGAATCGAAAAGATGAAATAATATTTCTTGAAACCAATAACGTCTTTGTTTGTTGCAAGGAAACTCTTAAGAATATTATGGACCTTAATCCAAATTCTGGTTATCATTTCCTACCTTATTATGCTTTGATGACTTGAGAGAAAGTCTTTGAAAACTGCTTATTGCAATCCAAATAAAAATCCTAATAATAAAGTTAAATTTCTATACTGGTTTTGAGAATACCTCATGAGCTAAATTTTCCAGAGACAAAAAGAACACCACTGAGTTCTGTGTTATCTTCCCCAAGTATGTTCCTGACTGTGTTTCTGATTTGTTTATTTCTTTGTTTTGAGGTCCTGAAGGAATATACATGAAAATGAATTAGATGTGTACTGTTTCTGAGTTTGTATCATGTTTCAAACAATATTTGCATAGTTGAAATGGTTTTTCTAAACTATTTAATTTGTTAAGACAAAGTAAATGTGTTTTCTGGAGTTTTGATTTTACATGGCAATATATGATGCAAATTCAGAAGACACTAATATTTAAATGCTAATTATCTTCATCTAGTTTATTTCCCATTACATTAACTTGTTATTTAATTTAGAACTTCTTGTAGCTTCTTGAATAAATTGACTAAGAAACTTGTATTTGTGAGGTAGGTCTGTTACTCTGAGCAAGGAAAATAGATGCTGTAGAGGAACACTCTTCCTCTGCCATGTCACAGGGGCCATAATTGTGACCTTGTTACCGCCTAAAGCTCAGGAGGAAAAGAAATGTTTTATATCTTTGTCCAACAATTGGATGACTGAGCAATACAGAACCATCAAAAAACTTGATCACAGAGAAGCTTATTGCCTTAAGGGAACAGCAAATGAATAGAGGGGGAGGAAAGCAAAGATGAGCTAATTCAAGCAAGACACAGAATCACAAGGAAGTCAAAAATATTTGAAGAGGGAAAGAGCATGGATGGGAGGAGATGGAGGTATTACAAAAGAAAGAGTTGTGATTTGGGCAGTTTGATTTTTATTACCAAGTACTGTTCTAGACCCTAGAGATACAAGATGAAAAATATCATTTTGGTTCAAGGAACTTTAAACAATTGAGGAGAAAGTGGGCTGTGTAGAACAAAGGGAACAGTAACTTTTTTTGGACACTTACTACTGTCTGCATGCACTGGGGAATCAATTCATGTGTATTTTTTATTTAGTAATCGCTGTAGCCCTATGTAGTGGGTATGTAATAGGGTGAAGCAGGGAGGAGCCACTCAGAATGAGTTATAATCCTAAACATATTGGCTGTGCCAGACTCTGGGAATACAAAATAAATGCAGACCAGACCCTGCCTGCTGATTTCTACTCAACAGTGGAAGGGTCTATAACCCAGGGAATAAAAAAAAATCAATATTCTGGAGATATAATTGTGATGAAAGGGTGGACAATGAATCAAAGAAAGGAGAGGTGGAAGTCATAAAGACAACCTCCTGATAGGATATTGTAGACATCTCACAAAACCAAACACAAACATTAAGTATCTGTTTTAGAGCAAGGACAGTAGACACGGAGGGGTATGGATGCATCCAGGAGGTGTCTTTGAAGCAGAAAAAGAGGCAACTGATGTGATAGCAGACCAAGAGACACACTCAGAGGTGATTGTATGGGCCCAGACTGAGCTGCCATGGGCGATTATGGTAGGTGAGGCGAGGAACACAGCGGTGCTGTGGGAATAGCAGAATAGAATAATGGATATGATTTTGCATACTGTGTTAGCCAGAAGTATGGCTCCCTGAGATGACCCCCAATCACTGGAATCTGGAAATGTTGCTTTACTTGGCTTTGCCAATAGGATTAAGTTTGCCAGCGAGATTGATTGAGGCTGAAGACCTTAAGATAAAGGGTGGGAAATATGGAACTCTCGGTGGGCCCCATGTGATCACAAGGGTCCTGGAAAGTGAAGAACCCTTTCTGGCCTTGGACAAGGAAGGCATGCCTACAGAAGAATGATCAGGGAGAGGTAATGCTGCTGGATTTGAAGATGAAGGTGCCATAAGACAAAAAATGTGGGTGAACTTTTGAAGTTGGAAAGGGTAGAAGAAACATGGTAAAACATCTAGAAAGAAAACCAGCTGCACTGATACTTTGATTTTAGCCCATTGATACCTGTGTTGAACTTTTAACAACTTTGTGATGTTTTAAGGCAGTAAATTTGTGCTAATTCTTAACAGTGGCAATAGAGAATTTATGTAGATATAGACGCCCAAATGAAAATGATAGTGAATAGTTGAAAATTTCGGGATAGAATGGAACAAAGTAATCAGTTAATTTTTTGTTTGTTTAAGAAATGGTTGATAAGTTAAATATATTAAGTAGGCATGACTATGCAAATTTAGAGCTTTTAGAATTAAGAAGTGAATGACTGACAAATACTTGAAATTGATTTAGGGAAGAGGAGTCAGAGAAAAACTCTGAGGAAAAGAAGTCACAGAGGTGATTGGGGAGTCATGGTGCTTTGTGGCACCATAAAATGAGGGGGCTCTTGAACAGTGGGACAGTCATGTCAGATCAACAAGGACCAGTTTAATGGTTGCTAGAGAGAGGACTTTGAATGTAGTAACTTGAAAACTGATAGTATTTTAGAGATTCTGTTATCAGATTGGTGGGAAAATAGACATGGTACTATATTGAGGGTAGTAGAGGTGATGAGAGAGAAGTAGACCTATAGTCTACCAGAGTTGAGATTTTGCCTGCTTGTATGTTTAGCTCTGTGACCATGGGTAAGTGACTTATGCTCACTAAGTCTCAAATATCTTTTAAGGAGTATTTAAAGGATCAAAAACATGATTTTATTATACATTCCACTATTAGAGGGTACTGAGTGGTGAAGTCACAGAAGCCAGGGTTTAATAAGCACAGATATGAGCTAT
>PVJL010018993.1:0-14795 GCA_004026885.1 Lyroderma lyra | reverse complement strand
GGGGCCGGGGGCGGCTGGGGGCGGCTGGGGGCGGCCCGGCGGGGCCCAGGCCTCACGCGGCGGCGGCCCCGGGGATCTGCTGCCACCTCCGCGACGTTGTCCCCGGCGCCTCTGTGGTCCCAGGCTGACTCCGCCCCACACAGATAAGCTCGGAATTAAATCTGGGGGGGAAAGGGGCCAAGAGCCCCCCAGGCCGTGGCAAAGCGGTTTGACCGGTGATGGGGTCCACGGCGCAGCCCGGCGGGGGCCAGTGTGCTGAGTGAGGTGCTGGTCCTCTCCTCGCGTCCTTGCGGGATTGGTCCTGAAGATGCCTGGGTCGCAGCATCAGTGCAGCACTGCACCCTTCCTGTGCTTTCTGTGACAGCAGGTGACAGTCTGGGACGGCCGCAGCCTGACACCAAGCGGCGGGAGAGCAGGAGCCCTCGGAGAAGGGTGGTTCGAGCCTGGACCCCAGAGCCCAATCCCTTAGGTGCTGTGTGACTTGGGGCACGTTTCTTGACATCTCTGTGCCATTGTTTCTCTGTAAGGACACCCCAGTGTTCTAGTGCTGTGAGTGATCGTGTCGTTACATAACAGCGTTGATAATACAACACTGAGAAGAACATCCTGTCTCGCAGGATCGCGCAAAGACCAAACGTGTAAAAAGCTAGTGCACACCTGGATGCAGGTGAGGCCGGGAGCGGCCCCGGCTGGGCAGCAGCCGTGGCGCTGTGGCCGCCTAGGTCTTGGTCGCTGTTGTTCAACAGCTCTAGCCGCCTCGCCCCCAGGCTCTCTCGTCCAGGTGAAGGCCACTCTCTGGTCAGCCCCACGCCCGGGTCCCCAGTCCTCTGCCGGGCCCGCTCCGAGTCAGGGCGGGGACAAGTGTGCGCGGAGAACACCCGCAGGGTGGCCGGCGTTCCCCTCCCCGGTGTCTGCTCTTCGCCCCCGGGGTCGGCCGCGCGTAGCCACGTCTGCGATGGTTTCCGTGACTCTGTGCAGTCCTCCCCTGTCTGCTTGTGACGCGTCTAGATGGCAGTGCTCTCAGGTAGAAGCGGAGGCTCCAGCTGGTTCACGCGCCTTCCTGCCCGTTCACGTAGCCTCGGCTGCAGGTGGCGGAGACCCCGGCCACAGTGGCTTGTGCCAGCGCGAGCTGGTTTCATTTGTTCTTTAACCTCGCGTCGTGGCGAGCTCCTTCAGACTTCCCGCGTCACTTGCTCGATGCGCGACTTCGGTCCCCAGGGTTGCGCTGTGGCTGTCCCACCTCCATTCATCCCCCTCTTGGGATATGGGCACCAAGACCCAGACTTGGACGCCTGACATTTCTTTCAGGGGTGAACTCAGTGTCTTTACAGAAGAGCTGAGTTTTCACTGGGGACAAACGTCTTGGATGCTGCTCGTCACTCAGTGTGGAGACGTTGGGAGGAGGTCTGCCTGGAGGGGCTCTCCCGGCTACAGAATTCCGCCCCTCCCCAGGCTTTCTGCCCCTGTGCTCACTGTCTGGGCCCCCGTTGGCTCAGGAGCCCTGCGGGGGTCCCAGCGGGCAGAGCGGCCCCTAGGCCCTCTCGGGCACACACAGAATGTTCCAGCTCAAGGTCTCCTCTGCTGAGCTGCCCACCGCACCCTGAAATCCACCTGTTTTCTTCCATAACTTTGTGGACAGATTTTGTCCTCGGATGGCCCTGCTCCATTTCTCTGGATAATAGGTTTATTCCTTTTTGTACTTTCGTGCTTTTATTTCTGCGGAGTTTCCGTGGGGATGTGAGGAAATGAGTGTACTGAGTCTGCCACTTCCAATCAAATCCGTGTCTTCGTTCCAAGGGAAGAACGCCGGTGATTCTCTTAGATTGAATAAGCAAGACTTGTTTATTCTGCAGAAGTTGGGAGCCCGGGGGTAAGTGCAGCGGGAAGCCGAAAGACACCCACCCGCCGCACGCAGAGCCCCTCTCCAGCGGGCGTCCGGGGGCAGCTTGACAAGACGGCTCTGAAGTGAACCGGGGCACAAGAAAGGCGCGGCTAGCTAATGGGGTGCTCACGAAGGCCGCCGTAACGGAGGGCCACGGCCCGGCTGACGTCAACGACCGGAACTTTCTTTCTCAGAATTCTGGAGGCTCAGGTGCAAGATCCGGGGGTCACCAGGGTCGACGTCTTCCGAGGCCTCTGTCCTGGGCCGGCATCTTCCTTTCTTCTCGTCACGTGGGGCCCCTCTGTGTGTGTCTGCGTCCTAATCCCCTCTTCTTGTGAGGACACCAGTCCTGCTGGAGTAGCGTCTACCCCAATGACCTTGTAACTCAGTTACCTCTTTTAAAGTCTACCCCCCCAACACAGACACTTTTTATTTTCAGTGAAAAATCTTCCCCTGAACGATGAAGCCAGAGAAAATGCTTGCGCTGGCGGATCTGGTGCATGCGAGTTTCCAAGCTTCTCGTAGAGTCCCACTTTGTGTTTTATACCCAAAACACCCCAATTTCACATGGATTCACGAATTACATGTAACGCCTGAAATGTGCTCAGAGGATAGAGCTTAAGTGTTCTCACTAAGAACAAACAATCCAGTAAATTCACGTCGAGTTAGCTTGATGCTGGTGATTATTCCACAGCGTACAGGTGCATCCAACTGTACACCTTAAATAGATACAGTTCACGTCACAGACACCTCAGTGAGAAGGAATTAGGGTGACATGTAGGCACACACACGCGTGCACGTAGACCCACCCCGCAACGCGAGGCGAAGGGGAAGATTCCTGCATACCCGACCTGGGGGGGTCGGGGCGGGCGCCGTGCACTCAGAGGCTGGTGCTCCTGCTGGTTCTGATCTCGTGTGTTGGCCTGTGTCTGTGTACACTGCTTGTGCCCCCGGCTCTCGGCTGCCGAGCTGACCTCGAGCGCTCGGCCCCTCGCCTGTTTGCAGACCTGGCTGGTTTGGTAAGAGGGCGCGCTCATGGGGGGCGGCGTGCAGGGCGGGATTCGCCAGCGTCGTAGCCTGGGTTTGAGTTTGCTTCCCTGAGCGGCCAGCTGGCCTTTGTCCTTGGTGGACTCGCTCTTGCTAGCCTGGCTTTCATTGCTGTGTCCCTCCTTGCGCGGAGGGGACCGTAGCAGGCGTGCTCATGAACGCGCGGAGGACTGTGGGATGCCGCCATGTCCTTGAGGGGCCCTTGAGGAGCGCCCAGCGGAGGGATTCCTCTCAGAGCCAGGAGCGGCTTTGCGCCTCGCGCTCACCTTAGGGACGGTGTCCAACGGGTGACCTCATCTTGTGCTTTGCGAGCTGGGCAATTCAGAGGCGTACCGGCAGGTCCTTGGCCGTTGCCTGGGCTCTCGCGGTGGAGACTTGGCCGGCGGCGCTTCCTCTGGCCGCAGACCGCAGGGGCTACGAGAGCCAGCTCTGCCTGGAGCTCCGCTGCTCGGCTTCGTCTCCACGCCTGCCGCTCACTAGCTGTGGGATCTGAACTTTTCCATGCCTCAGTTTCCCCATCTACGAGTGGAGATCGTCAAAGGCTCGTCGTCGAGAGGACTGTGAAGATGCAAAGAGCTGACGCCTGTGACAGGCTTCCCACAGTGCGTGGTGCCTCGGAAGCGGGTGCGACGACCGGGACGCGGGCGAGCCCCTCGTGTGTGTGAGCCGAGCACAGCAGTGAGGTCCATCCATGCCGCGCGGGTCCCAGGGTCCCTCCCGGATATCCAGCGCCCCGGGAGTTCGTTCTGGGGGTTTGCCAGTCTCCCCTTGAACCTCTCTTTGGGGGCTTCCCTGGAGCCACCTGTACTGGCCTTGCAAGTCTCAGCATCCTTCAGCCACCGAGCATGTCTGACGCACGTGGCGCCCTCCGTGAACCTGGACTCGATTCTCTCCCTGGCTCAGCAGGAGGGCGGTGAACGGGAGCCCCGTCAGCTGGGCTTCACGGTGACCCCCCTCGTTTCTTGCTCCCAGGACCCCCTCATTCAGTCGGGGGTTGCGAAGCTCTCCAAGAAACAAGCAGCTGAACGCTTCACGTCCAGAGCTCCGGCCACCTGGTCTACCTGCCCGTGTGGGGGCGGGGGCACAGGGACTGGTGCCACTGTGGGAGATTTGGGGCGTGTGGGGGGCGTTAACTTCGCCGGCCATGGGTGGACTTCCCAGGACACAGTCCCTTGACTTCATAAACGCTCCTGGAGCTGGCTATCACATCTCGTTGCCATCCGACCGAGGACAAAACGAGGCCCTGACAGCTGATATTTGTGGCTTCCCGTGTTTGTGTCACACAGACTCTCTGTTGCGTTTTGCTGGAGTTGCGGTGGGACAGGATTGCACCCCTCTTACTGCAGGGGAAAGGGAGACGTGGGCACCCCAAGCCGTGGGGAGGCACAGGCTAAATTTCTGGCAGATCCGTCTGTGAGAGGCCGAAGCAGCGTCACTCGCGGTGAAGGGAGCGCAGCACACGCAGCGTGGCGCCGGGTCTCACTCCCCCCCCCGAACGTTTGCGAGGTGGTGAGATGTGACGCTCGCGCTTCCCGACCTTGGCTGGCCGTGTGCCCACTTGGCTGGGCTGGCGGGCACCGTCACGCCGCGCCGGGCACGTGGTCCCCGTCACCACTCGGCGCTCGGGCAGACACGTCTGGGATTGGCGAGGGGGACGTAAACCCCCCAAAAACGAACCCCAGTTTCATCTGGAGTGGCACTCCTCCAGTGCTTGACACGGTCGAAGTACAGACTGCCCCTTGGTTCCTTTAGGTGCGACTAATTCCTCGAGGTCACCTCACCCACCTCTGTCCTGGATGCGAATCCTGCCCAACCGCTGGGATCCATTGAGAAGGACCCAAGACTGCATGATGGAAGTGTACATGTCGTATGCTTGTTCCTGTGTGTGTGTGTGTGTGTGCGCGTGTGTGTGCGTGCGCGTGTGCGCGTATATGTGTATGTGTGTGTATATGTGTGTGTGTATGTGTGTGTACATGCGTATGCATGTGTGTATGCGTATATGTGTGTGTATATGCGTGTGTGCATGTGTGCATGTGCATGTATATGTGTATGTGTGTATATATATATGCGCGTGCGTGTGTGTATATGCATTTGTGTGTGTATGTGTATGCGTATATGCGTGTGTGCGTGTGTGTGCACGTGCACGTATATGTGTATGTGTATATATATGCACGCGTGTGTGTATATGCGTTTGTGTGTGTGTATGTGTGTGTACATGCGTATGTGTGTATGTGTGTGTATATGCATGTGTGTGTATATGCATGTGTGCACACATGTGCACGTATGTGTGTGTGTATATATATATGCACATGTGTGTGTGTGTGTGTGTGTGTGTATAAAATACATGTTATGTCCTCATACATTTTTATTTCAAACAGATTTGGGATCATTTACAGGTTTGATGTCTGCTTTTTCACTTAAGCACACAACACGGCGTCTTGTTGCAGTTGGGGTTCTGATGACCGTTTCGTGTCTCCCACAGTGTGCCTGGAATCATTTGTTGAATTGCGTCCCTAATGACAGGCTTTTCAGAGGCGCGTGTCGCTGTAATACATCACACTGTGACGGCTGTCCTAGCACATTTATCCCCTTCTGCCTCGGGATTATTTCCTTTGCATGAATTCCTGGTGGAGGATTCCTGGGATGGGCCTTTTTAAGGGTCTTCATGCTCAGTTTTGTCATTGCTTTGGGAGTGTCGGCTGTGCCCCCTGTCCCCCAGCTCCCTGGGGCGGAAGCCACACCTGTGTTGTCCCTGTGACGTGTCCCTGTGGGAGCCTGGGAAGTGGGCAGTAACTACAGTGCGATAGAGGAGTGAATTAGCAATCACTCCCGTCCTCGTTATTAATTCAGCGTGAGGCCAACCGTACTGATTGCTTTATTTTATTTCTTTTACTGCTTTGAGGTATCATTGACATCTAAGAATGTACGTATTTAAGCTGTACAGTTGGATATTTTTATGTGTATTTATAGTGAAATGATCTCCACAATCAGGCGCATTAGCATGTCCATTACCAGCCCATAGTTACCATTGTGTGTGAGTGTCGGATGATTTTGTTTAAATCTATGCTCCTAGGAAATCGCAGGACACCACACAGGACTGTTAGCTGGTCCATGCTGCTGTGCATGAGCACTCCAGAAGGGACTCATCTGCATGACCAGAGCCTGACCAACATCACCCCATCCCCCACCCCGCTCCCCGCAACCCCACTCCCCTACTGTCTGCTTCGATGGATCTGACCACTTTGGCTCCTCCTTACAAGAGGGATCACGCCGTGTTGTGAGGAGGACTTGCCTTCTGAACACCTTCTTGGCCCCTCTGGGGTCCTATCTTTTTGCACAGTCTCCTCACTACGATGTCGTCGTCCTCTGGGAGAGGGAAGTTCACCAAGGACGACCCTAGAAAGGCCCGTGAGAGATTTAAATCCATAGAAAACTATTTTGCAGAATTTGTAATAGCTGCAGAAACTGTGTTATCAGGAGTCAAGCCAGTGGGGTGTATCTGTTCGCCTTTTATCCTCTGGCGATGCGACATTTGAAACACGGCTGTCGGGTTCCATTGCTTCTCATGCTGGTGCGACGCAGGGGTGGGGGTTCGCTTCAGGGCAGGGAGACCCCTGTGCCCTCAGCCAGACGGACTGACCCTGCTGCCTGGTGGGCTGCCCTTGGTTCAAAGCGTGTGGGCTCTCGGTGGCCTGCGTTTCCCCACTGGAAAGAAACACACGCTAAGAAACACACACACACATGCACGCACACGCACACACACACGCACACGCATACCCCACATACATGGATACACGCATGCACACACATATACATGCACACACCCACACATATACATGCACACACCCACATGCACACATGCACACACCCACACGCACGCACACACATGCATACACCCACATGTATACATGCATGCACACATACATGCATACCCCACATACATGGATACACGCATGCACACACATATACATGCATACACACATACATACACACATGCATACACACACATGCACACCCACCCACACGTATACATGTGTACAAGTATATTTAATTTAGTTTTTAAAAAATTTTAAAAATTCAGTTACAGTTGACTTACAATATTTTTTGAGTTTCAGGTAGTGTGTTTACCTCCAACTGGGTCCTTCTCCCTCAAGATTGCTGTGTGGTTTGGGGGTCTTTGGTGGAGCCACAGAAAATTTAGGGCTCTTCACTCTGCTTCTGGGGTTAGACATTTATGTAACTTAGGAAGTGGTCCTCCCACTAAATCTAGTCTCCACCTGCCCCCACGCGCAGTTGTCACAGTGTCACTGACCGTGTCCCCTGTGCCGTGCCTTACACCCCGGGACCGCTCTGGAACAGCCGGTCTGGACTGCTGAGCCCCTTCCCGTTCCCCCCAGCCCCCCGCCATCTGGCACCATCAGACTGATCTCCGTGTCGATGAGTCCACATCTGCTTCGTTGGTTCATCTTCTTCCTCAGATTCCATGCGCAAGTGATTCGTTTTTCTCTTTTTTCACTTCTCGTAACGCCCGCCAGGTCCAGCCATGTTGTCACGAATGGTGAGATTTCTTTCTTTCCCACGGCCGAGCAGTACCCCAGTGTCTATACGTACTGCGTCATCGTATGTACGTACTACGTCGTCCGTGTGTACGTACCGCGTCATTGTATGTACGTACAGCGTCGTCGTGTGTACGTACAGCGTCGTCCGTGTGTACGTACTGTGTCGTCCGTATGTATGTTCCTCATCGTTGTGTTTACGTATCGCATCGTTGTATGTACGTACCTCTTCGTCGTGTGTATGTACCGCGTCGTCGTATGTACGTACCTCATCGTCGTGTGTACGTACCGCGTCCGTATGTATGTACCGTGTCGTCCGTATGTACGTACCGCATCGTCCATGTGTACGTACCGTGTCGTCCGTATGTACGTACCTCATCGTCGTGTGTATGTACTGCGTCGTCCGTATGTATGTACCGTGTCGTCGTATGTACGTACCGCGTCGTCCGTGTGTACGTACCGTGTCGTCCGTATGTACGTACCTCATCGTCGTGTGTACGTACTGCGTCATCCGTATGTATGTACCGCGTCGTCGTGTGTACGTACCGCGTCATCCATGTGTACGTACCGTGTCGTCCGTATGTATGTACCTCATCGTCGTGTGTACGTACCGCGTCGTCCGTATGTACGTACCTCATCGTCATGTGTACGTACCGCATCGTCGTATGTACGTACCTCATTGTTGTATGTACGTACCGCGTCGTCCGTATGTATGTACCGTGTCGTCATATGTACGTACCGCGTCATCCGTGTGTACGTACTGTGTCGTCCGTGTGTACGTACCTCATCGTCGTGTGTACGTACTGCGTCGTCCGTATGTATGTACCGTGTCATTGTATGTACATACCGCGTCGTCTGTGTGTACGTACCATGTTGTTGTATGTACGTACCACGTCGTCCGTGTGTACGTACCGCGTCGTCGTGTGTACATACCGTGTCGTGTGTACATACCGCGTCGTCTTGTGTACATACCACGTCGTCCGTATCCAGTCTTCCTTCGACTGGAGTATTTAATCCGTTTACATTTAAAGCGTTACGATAGCTGTGTAGCTACTAGCGTTTTATCCGTTGTTCTCAGATTGTAGTCTTTTCTGTAGTCTCCTGTGTGTCGATGACCTTCTGTAGAGTATTTGGGTTCCTTCCTGTCTGGTTCTTGCATGTACCTTGCAGGCTTGTGGTTTCTGGGTACCATGTGCTTCGTATGCACCACGCCGGGTGTGCAGCCGTCTATTTTACGTTCATGGTCACCCCAGTTTGAACACATGCTAGAATGCCGACCATTTTTCTTCCCACCACGTACAAGTTTTCATCCTTACTTTTTACTTCTTTTGGGTGCAGCCCATCTGCCTTTAAATTTGTCTGGAATTCAGAATTGCTGCAGTGAACATCCCTGTAGATAAATCCTTATGCAGTCTCACTCGTGTTTTGAAAGGAGAAATTTCTAGAAGTGCCTGAGTGCTGAGCCATAGCCTCATCTCAGTAAGAACTACGGAGATGTCTAAGCGTCCAAGTGGACGTGACACGTAGGACTTACGGAAAGCACGCGCATGTCGTGTGCCATGGGACGATGCCCATTGCAGGGTAGCAGGTGCGCCAGCGACTTGCTCTCTGTGCAGTGCTTACAAGCGAGGTGACCACGTCCTGCTGAGTCGGGGGCTTTGCCAGAACAGGAGGAGGGGACATGTACCCTCCTGAGGGGACTGTCCCACCCCAGGACTTCTGGGCCGGTGGTAAACGGGGCACCCTCCACGCCGCCCAGAGACCACACTTCCCGTGAACGGGGGGGCTCTCTCTGCGTGGAGACGGGGGACGGGGTGGCGAGTGGGCGGCCTGGTGGGTGGTGGGTGGAGGTGGCGTCGCATTGCCTTCATTGTGAATGGAGACACGGCTTCATTCTGTTCTTCCTCTGCTGTCCCTTCTCGTGCAGGGACGGAGAGCAGGGGGACCGTGGACAGCCTCCAGAGGTTCTCCTCGCTGCCTGCGTACCTCCCCACGAGCTTGCACGTCACCGACGCCGACGAGTTCTTCTTCCTGAAGGAAGCCAACCAGGACGTCACGCGCAACGCCAGCCTGCAGGCCCGGGTGGAGTCCTTCTTCGTCTACCGGGCCAGGACGCCCCCGACCGTCAACGCCAGCTATGGCCCCTTTGCCACCGAGAGGACCGTCCCTCGGGAGCTGCTGCTGACGTCCACGGCCTTTGCCCACGTGAACAAGTTTCCTTTCAGCTGGAAGCTGAAATCCCACATCCTCGACAGCTCCATCTACTCCAACAGACCCAAAGTGCAGACCTTGTTCTACGTCACCGGGATGGACTGGGGTGACGACGACCCCACGGAAAATCTACCGTGCGTCAAGATGTTCGCCTTCCCGGAGGCCAGGGAGGTGGCGGCCAGCTGTCGCCTGCAGGGGGACCCGGGGCTGTGCATGGCCGAGCTGGAGCTGCTGCCCGAGTGGTTCAGCTCCGGGCTGGACCTGGAGCCCGAGGAGGAGATCCCGGCGCTGCTGGGGGGCACGGCCATGGAGCTCTTCTTCACGCTCTACCCGGCTGACCAGGCCGGCCAGTGTCCCCTGGAGGAGGAGGGCAAGTGGGACAACAACGTCCACGCGGGCCAGGACGGCCCCCAGCCGGCGTCCCCAACCCGGGAGAGGATCGGGAGCGTGGTGGTCTATCCGACTCAGGACGACCTGCGCTGGTCCCTGCTGGGTCTGGACGGGAATCTCGTCCTCTCTGTGCCTCTGAACCTCGTCCGGGAAGGGGACACGGCCACCTTCCTGGTGTCGCTGACCAGTGGCTCCGTGGCGGACCACTTCACTCTTAGGTAAGAGGCTTTGCGGGGCCGGCTGGGTGGAAGTCAGCTCCTGGTCTCCAGGGACCTGTCACTTCCTAAGTGGGTGTCGCTCGCACACTGGGTGTCCAGGACGGCAAGGGCACTTACGCAGGGGAAACGGGGACCCGTGCGAGACAGGCCTGGCTACCTGGCAACAGTGGGCTGGGTTAGTGAGCGTCACCAGAGGCACCAGGCGCCGTCTAGGCCGCCCAGGCCCCACCACGCCCCGTTGCCCCCCGGCCCACTTGCCTCACTCACCATCATTTTTGTACGACTCCCGCCGTGTTGAGGGACGTGTCCACTTGGCTGAGACTTTTCATCGCTAACGGGCGCTGGGTTTTGTCGAATGCTTTCCCTGCGCCTGTCGCACGGTCCTGTGCTTTCTCTCCTTCGTTCTGTTGATGGGGTGCATCGCACTGATTCGTTTGCAGACCTTCAATCAAACTTGCATCCCGGGACTGAACCCCACGTGATCGCGACTGAATCCGGTGTTGCGGAATCCGGCTTTCCACGCCCCGGCGTCTCCTGTCTCCACTGCTTAGTGTTCAGGGAATTGGTTACTTCACGTAGCATTTGGCGCGTGTTCAGTAAATGCTAATCGATCCTCTTATTTACCGTAATCGATGCCGTTATTGATAGTATTAAGTGTGGATCGGTGCCACAGAGTGTGCTTTTACGTGTGCTTGTGCGTCCCTCGTCGGCTCGTCCGGCCCCGTGCACAGGGCCATCCCCACGCATTCCGTGGAAACTGAGGCTCAGAGAGGCTCAGGGTGACGTCACGCGCCGGGGAAGCGATGGAGTTGGGGTGTGGGTCTGCGTATGAGTCGAACGCTCCCCTTTAACTCTTTCCCTGCACCAACTGACTTCAAGTTGTTTTTCAGCACGTGTCAAAAAGCCGCGGTTTCGACTGTTTGAAGCATTTATTTAACAACAACATTCTGAGCTGCGTTGTGTAGCGATGACGTTGTTTTTATTTTAAATTTTTGTTACAGGGTCATACACGTACCAGTATATTAAATTTTAGCAAAAAATACTCAAAACACACTAAGCGACATCCATTAGATTTAAGTAGATAATTTAGAACCTAATGGCGTTGAGGACATAAAAATTTATGACAAAATGTGACAGAACATGGCTCACAAAAACCATCCTTGTTGGCGGTGCACGCCACCGGGAAACATTAAATGGTCTCGTAAGTGGAGAAAAGTCCGGGAGACAGTGTCACCTGAGTGACAACGCTCCTGTGAGCTCGTGGGGTCGCCTCGAACACCGCAGTCACAGACAGAAGTGCCACTTAGATGCATCCGGACGTCACAGCCGGGGGCTGGAGCCCCTCCTGCGGCCCGCCCTGCCGTGCCCATGGGGACGGAAGCGTCCCCCGCTGGAGCCTCCTGGGTCAGCGTCCAGAGCTCCCTGTCCTCACGGCTCCCTAGACATGGCCAGAGAAAGTGCCCTGAGATTGTGGAAATCAGTGAAGGTCCCCCACGTGAGGACGAACACGGGCGGGTCCCCAGCGCTGGCTGTGGTGGGGGTCAGCCCCCGCTTCTGTGCTCGGGGGGGACGTCAAGGCAGGCCGAGGTGACCAGAGAGGCTCAGGGCTGCCGGGTCGGAGGCTGTTGTCCGGGTTGACGGATCCTGTGTGATGGGCCGGGGTACACACCACCCTTTCCTGGTCGGCGCTGAGCTGCGAGCAGAAAAAATAGAAGTTGGCCGTCGCGGGCCGCGTTCTGGCTTCTCCGGGCCGATGGCCGCAGAGGCTGTGGGTGGCCGCGCGGTCATGGGTCAGAGCTCCCCAGTTGCACGTGGTCTGCAGATAGTTGGTGTGTTCAGTCCCTCAGAACGAGACGCGGTTTGCCGGCCTGGGGAAATGTGTTATTTCCCGGCATAGCCGACGGTCTGCTCTAGTCACGTCTTTCATGACTGAGATGTGACAGAGCTCATTCCGGCTCCGATGTGGTCCCGGCCCAAAGCGTGAACGTGTGCACGGCTGGCGGAGAGCTCATTCCAGAGCTGAAGGCGTGGGGCAAGGAGACGACGAGAGCGATGGTCAAGTGTCACGGTGCTATTTCGGGCCGCGCGTCGCAGGGGCCCACGTGCACAGACGCGAGCTTGGCTCCTCTCCAACGTTGGAATAGCGTCCGCTTCAACACCAGGACCTAAATCCGACCACCCGCGGGAAGGCCTGAGGGCAACGGGCCGTGAAGGGTGGTTGGAGGTCGGGGCTGCAGGCGGGGCAGTTGGGGGTTCGGGGTACGTCTCGGTTACACTCCCAAGAAAGTTGGGGCGATGAAATTTTCCCCACTCCGAATGCCACGTCTTGGAGGCCGTGAGACGCTCTGGGGCGTCAGCCCTGGTTTACGAGAACGGCTCGCTCGGCGCACACGGACTGCTTGGGCCGACCGCGCCCCCCTCTGTGCTTCCTGGTTTCCAGGACACGCCTGGGCAGCCGCCTTACTGGACAGCCCACTCCAGAGTGGACGTGACTCTTGCAGTCCGTCAGCGTGGGCACAGTCGACCCGCTCCGTGTAGTTCCTGTGCAGCCAGTTCGGTCCGCTCTCTCAGCATCTGGGGGTGTCTGCCCGTGGCTGGGCACTTCGTAGTTCTGGAGAAATTCAGAGGGTCAGTGCTGACCAGGGGTGCAAGCTCTCTTCTGTGGCCTTTCCATCCTGATGGGGGGTGTTTGGGGCCAATTTCATCAGATGTCCAATGAGAGTGTAGTGTACTAGCCATCTCTCCGCTGGTTCCACTGACAATAAAAACCGGGTCTCTACCTCCATTGTGTTGAGACCGAGTGTCACCCATTGTCATTGGACACATTTGCAGGAAGGAAGAAAATGGGGGCCTGGGTAGCGCTGTAACCCACGATCTATCACTTTACGGTTAGATAGGATTTTTCATTGCACCTCTCTCTGTCGCAGTCGTCTAAATCCTCAAAACATCTTGCAAGGAATTGGACATGACGCCCCTATTTCTTGGAGCGTTTGAGGCAAACCGATCCCGGCCCGTTGCAGCCACCCAGACGCGTGCCCGTGAGCTCGTGCACGCGGCCAGGGCTGATTTGGCGGAGCCTGTGTCCCCAGCGACGATGGCCGCCTGTGAGAGCTCACGAGGTGTCCCCTGAGTGGAATTAAATTCGAAATCCAGAATAAGAAAACTTGCCCCTTATCTCCACGTCCCAAGGAGTAATAATTTCCCTCCAGTTACAGTGACACAGTTACACCTGCTACTTCCTGAGCCCGCCGCGGTGTCCCTCTAACCTGCTCTCTGTCTGTCCTCGGGGTTCGGATGCCAGGATTGACCCTCGGAGTAGCTCTAAAGGTGGGGGGAGCGGGTGGAACGACGCTGCCCGCTTTGCACGGGCTCCTTGGGGACACTGTGCACGAGGTATCTGGAACTCTGATTGGGTTAAAGGTGGGTGGAGAGTACGGAGGCACCTTTGCGGCTGCACGTGGGCAGCGGTCTTGATTGTGACCTGAGGGAGCAGGGGGTGACACGCGGAGAACACCAGGTCTGCCGTGCGCGGGCCGCCCGCCTCCCCCACCTCAGGGCTGCGCTTGCTCACCCTGCACCTTCTCCTCCGTTCTAGAAACCACCCCGGTGGCCCCCACCTTGGGCATTTGCTCCGCTGTGTCTGCCTGGGTGCTTCCCCGTGGTGACAGGGCTGTCCCCTCCTCACATTCCATTTCTGACCTTGAATGTCCCCTTTCAGAGAGGCCCCCCTGACCGCCCCGAAGTGGTCCCCGTGCCACCACGCTTCCGGTGTCCAGGCTGTGCTGTTCCTGCGCGCGCGTCACCACCCGAGGCAGAACGAGCTGCTTCCGTGTTCACTCCAACACTCCAATGTCAGCTGTGTGCAGGCAGGGACACGTGTCCCCGTGTCAGACGCTGCGCCCGGCTTGCCGTTGGAGCTCGGTAAATGGGGAGCACCCCCCCACCCCACATCCTGGGTGCAGCGATTGACTTGTGTGGGTTGGTGCTTGTTATGGGGCTGCCCTGTGTCCCCCCCAGATCCACGCGTTGAAGTCTTAAAGGCCCCCGTCCTCCTAGTATGACTGCATCTACATACAGGGTCTTTAAAGGGGGGACGTTAGTGTGGCCCCCCCGTCCAACACGACAGTCTGTGTCAGAGCCCGGCGGGCTGAGGACACGGACACGCGCGGAGGACAGAGCCACCCGAGGGCCCGGCGGGCTGAGGACACGGACACGCGTGGAGGACACAGCCACCTGAGGACACAGCCCTGTGGCCTCCTGCTCGGGGCTCCCTGCCTCCAGGGCCGTGGGAGGGTGAATTTCACTTGTTTGACCCCCGAGTCTGTGGCACCTCCTGACGGCCGCCCCAGAAAGTAAATCTGGCCCCTTGCAATGGGCAGGAGGGAAGTCGCGCTCGTTGCAGTGTCACATGTGGTGCGGTGTCACATGTGGTGCGGTGTCACACGTGGTGCGGTGTCACACGTGGTGCGGTGTCACACGTGGTGCGGTGTC
>PVJL010018992.1:0-14800 GCA_004026885.1 Lyroderma lyra | reverse complement strand
TCATCCATCCATCCATCCATCCATCCATCCATCCATCATCCATCATCCATCAATCCATCAGCCATCCATCCATCATCCATCCATCCATCCACCATCCACCATCCATCCATCCATCCATCCTCCATCCATCCATCATCCATCCATCCATCCACCATCCACCATCCATCCATCCATCCATCCATCATCCATCATCCATCATCCATCCATCATCCGTCATCCGTCACCCACCACCCATCCATCATCCACCTTGTTCCAATAAAAAAACAAACAGAAACTAAAAAACTTAGGACAGGCTACTAACATTACCCGAATTACGTAGGTACTTGGAATTAGAGGAAAAGGACGGAACGGGGTGTAGAATGGGGGAAAAAATGACAGCAGTGGGAGCAGGGACAAAGACAGGCGGAGAGAAGCTGAGATGGGAACTGACTGCGCACGGCTTATGAGCAGCAAGAACAGATGAGGAAAGACCAGGTTGTGCAAAAGACAAGTCCTCCTCTTTGAAAATCAAATCTCAGCTAATGTGTCGCCGACATGACACAGCAGGTAGCTGTAATGAGCCAGGAGGGACAGCAGTGCCCCGACATGTGTCCAGGGTGTGTGTCGCTTTTATTTCTCTGGGGTCGCCTCCCCCAGTCCCTGATTTCTTTGGGGGTTCGCTGTTTTCCATGAGGTCTGTGAGGGGAGAGCTGCGTCCTCTCAGACCGGGGAGTCGCCTGCCAGTGAATACACTCTATGTCCCTGGTCACCGGCCTTGGCTCAGAAATGGTCTGGGACCCAGGTCACCCCAATCAGTATTGGCCCTGGGACGCTGGCTAGAGCACCCAGAGGACACAGGCTCCGGGAGAGAGGAGAGCTGGGCCCTGTGGACTTCGTCCAAGCTCGTGGGTTCGAATGCACCCGGACTCTCAGTCGCGGCCACCAGTGTGAGCTGGGGGCCGGCTCACAGCCACCGGCAGTCCTGGTGGGCTCAGCCAGCCAAGGGGGTCCCGAGCCTCCGGCTGGGGCGACCCCGTCCGCGGATGGGCTCGTTGGCTGCTGCTGTGGCGTACCCGCGGAGGTGACGTCCGGAACCCGGTGCCTCTGCAGAAGCTGCTGCAGTGGGTGTGCTTCCGCAAGGCCCCTGGGCAGGCCCGCTCCTCGCCAGCCGGGCCCTTCGTCACCAGAGGCTCACGTTGTGTCCTTGGATCGTCAGCAGTTTCCTGTAACACAGCACTCGGCGCCTAAGTGACACCAGTGTTTTGTAGCCAAAAATAGTTCCAGCCCCTTAACGTCAAAACGTCCGAAGTTAGAAAAATCACGGGTCAACGAACGCGTGACGGTGCTCACTGCCGTGTTACGTTGTTGCTTTGGAAGTAGGTGACACGTCCAATCGGGAGCCCCCGCCTGCGTGCGTGTCGTTTTCCAGTATGTTCTGAACAAATAATCAAGGGAGGGAACGCCCCCCACCCCAAAGGGAGGCAGGTTTCGCTGAACTTCTGAGCGCAAGACCCGGATGGTTCACACCGTGTCGCACTCGGGGTGACTTAAGCGGCTCGTCCCGCGAGTCCTGGCCGCCCTCGTCCTCCCTCCCTCCCCAGTGGCCCGTCCAGGTCTCTGAAACACGCCCTCGGAAACACGCTCCGACATCCTCAGAGCATTTGGGGGGGCCAGGCTCCTCGTCAGGGACTCGGATTCAAATGCAAATCCTGCCACTGTGTCTGCCTTCAGGGGACAACAGCTTCACAGGGAGAGGAGAGGGAGGTGACAACCCAGCGGCTGCAGACCGGTGATAAATGTCAGGGCTGCGTGCGGGTGCAGAAGGCGGCGCGGGGCGCTGCGTGCACGTCCTGCGGCATCACGCAGGCACAGCTTCTAGAGACTTCTCTCCAGGGCTGCGGGAAATGAGATCTGAGGAAGCAGGTGCAGCCCACTCGTGCCTGGTGCCCGTGTTGGGCCTCTCAGCATCGCGGGGAGCTGTAAGCTCACGCCGGGACGGTGCCGGCCCGCCCGTGTGGGCAGAGCGGTGCCAGCGCTCTGGCGGGCGTCTGGGCTCTCAGAGACGCAGCCACGTTGGCCGTGATGGTCGGTGCCCACGTGGAATCGGGGTTAACCCTCAGGGTGCCTCCCCAGGTCTGCAAAGGCTGATCTGTACATTGTTTAATGACATGAATGACAAGAACCACGTACTTGGGAGCGAGCTTCTGTGCCTGCGGACCCTCAAGGGGACAAAGAAAACGGTACCGGAGGAGGCCCAGCTTCTGAGCAGTTCTGACTCTGGTTCAAGGTGATTCTGAAACATCGGGATGTTAGGTGACAGTCACCCTGCACGTGGGGAAATCTGAAAGCGTGCAGCTACGTCACAGATGCCTGACTGGAGCCTCTGAGACCTCGGGAGAGCTCGGCCACCGCCGCGAACGATTTGCAGGGACACGCACATCGCAGGCACGCCGCTGTGGGCGCCTCTGAGTCCCACGACGACGTTGTTGAGGAAGCTCTCATCGTTTCATGCGCGTTTTCCATTAACAATCTATTCGTGTCTGCGGAGCATTCGTTACCTTCTAAATCACTATTTAAAAAAATTTTAGTGTACGAGGATCGCATGTGTTTAATATTCCTCCTTTTATGAGTGACATTCCTGCTTTCTACACTGTTCATAAACTTTGAATTTTTGTAAAGTGTGTTTCCTTTTTAAAGTTTATGGAATACTACCCTTAACCGGCCAGAGTCAGCCCTGGTGACAGAGGCACGACACATAACAGTGCCAGCGCGCCCGGTCCTGACCTCGCCCCGGCCGTGAGGTCGCCCGGCCATGAGGTCGCCCGGCCGTGAGGTCGCCCGGCCGTGAGGTCGCCCCAGTTAAGAGGTCGCCCCAGCCGTGAGGTCACCCCGGCCGTGAGGTCGCCCGGCCGTGAGGTCGCCCGGCCGTGAGGTCGCCCCAGTTAAGAGGTCGCCCAGCCGTGAGGTCGCCCGGCCATAAGGTCACCCCAGCCGTGAGGTCGCCCCAGCACTGGAGTGAGGACCGAGCTCCCTCTGGGCCTGTGGGACGGAGGCTGGATGGAGCACAGCGCGGGTGACGGTCGGGACTGTGCCTGCCACGCCCAAGCCGGACCCCGTTGGGCTGGTGCTCCTGCCTGCAGTGTGGGAGGGGTCACTGGTTCCCACCCGGTGACACCACCTCCTGTCACTCACTCACAGCCTCCTCTCCCAGGGACACAGAAAGCAGGTGTGACCAACCCTGAACGTAGAAAAGGCAAAGGGAGGGCACCGTTAGGATGTCGGGTGCACGGCGAGCGCGCACTGCAGGGGCCGGAGGCTCGGCTGCCGGGCGTGGCCCTGCGTCACCCAGTGGCCATGGTTGTCCACTCCTCCACGTCCCCAGCAGCTCCCCACTGTCCCGCCCCCCACTCTTCAGCGTGCTTTCACCACAGAAAATTCTGGTCACAGGAAGCAGGGAACGAAGGCCAGCGGGTCACAGAGACCAGGCCGCCCACCGAGAGCAGCACTGCGATGGGGGCCGGGGTAAGGAGCAGCAGGCGGGCTACCACGGGGATGGGGCGTGACTGTCAAAAGCGAGTGACTCTAGAAGAGCTGTGGTTCCAGATGACACTGCAGGGAAGCTACAGGCTGTCCTGGGCTGGACAGTGCCCCCCCCCAAAGGGCACAGCCCTCCGGGAACCTCAGAACGGGGCCTGCATCGGAGACAGGATCATCGCAGATGTGACTGCTAGTTACGAGGATGTCACGCGGGGGCAGTGGGCCTTAACTCCCACTGGTGTCCTCAGGAGAGAGAAGGCAGAGGCCCGAGAGGTGTCCACGAGCCCAAGACCACCACGGACCAATGGCTGTCACCAGAGGCTGGCCGGAAGGACCGACCCCGAGGGCCTCGGGAGGGGCCCCTGCACACAGGCGGATGGTGGGTTTCCAACCTCCCGACCGTAGACGGTGCAGTCGGTCGTCGGGGCCAGCTGGCCGGGCCCTGCGGGAAAACCGGCAGGGAGGCGCTTTAGGAAGTGGTGTCGGGGTGTGGGTGGCCGCGGGAAGGCAGGTGCAGCGGCACCCTACGACTGTTTTTGGGTCCTGCCGGGTAGTCCTTCCTATGCGGCCCCCAGGCAGCCAGAGTCACGCGGGGCCCTGCCCACGCCCGGGGTAACAGCGATGGAGTCGCCGCCTGTTTCGCAGGGGCTTTGTGAGCACGATGGGGCGGTCAGGCAGCCAGCGCGTGCCCGGCACGGGGCCCGTGACCAACAAATGCCGCAGCTGCTTCAGCGTGGTCTATTCCCGGCGGATGGGCACACAACGTCCTTACGTTTCCGCGTCCTCGATCCCAGGGTTTCCAGTGGGTTCTTGACTGAGCACGGATGTGTAGAGACGATGCTTGAAGATGTGTTTGCGTATCATAGAAGGGTCACGTACAAGCGGGAAACTCGGGAAACGTGGGCGAAGGGTAGCAGGATAACACGCTGCGATGACACACCTCACAGTTTAACAGCACGACCAGTGTCTCAGCCTCAGCCGTGCGCAGGGGCGTGCGCAGGGGCGTGCGCAGGGGCGTGCACCGAGTGTGGTGAACCCGCCACGACAGCTGCCTCTTACTGGGTATGTGCTCATCGCCCCTCGTGTGCCCAGCCACTCTGCACAGCAGGTATGAGTCCCCCCATGTCGGGGGAAGGAAATGAGGACTCAGAGGCATTAAGAGCTGGCTTTGCGGAAGTTGGGGTCCCGGGCCTGTTCTTCCCGTCCGTGCAGGAGGACGCTATTGGCCATCTCTGGTCGCACGGTGTCCCCTGGTTCCGGATATGGAAATTCGGATGGGGCGGAGACATCTTAATGTGTAGGATCACGGACTCGATTTCGAATTTCTTCCAAGAAAAGTCATTAGCAAGTACGCGCTTGCACTGCCCCGAGTTTGACCGACGACCCACCCACTTGGGAGCTGGGCGGCCGTGGGCAGGGAGGCGCTGCTCCCGAGTCCCACCTCCTCGCCTTCGGTGTGGGGACAGTCACAGCCCGGACGGCCCTCCCACAAACAAATGCAACGTGAAGGGGCCACACGGCGGGAGAGGTGTCTGTGGGCGGAGGCGTGGGGCGGGGGCGTGTAGGGACTTGGCTGGAGGGGAGCCGGGGACGGAGCAGCGCCCTTAGGCAGGAGCGTTTTCTGTGCAGGCCGTTCCGGCGCTCTGACTTAAACACGGGCCAGCGGCCGGGAAGCCCCGCCCACAGCCCACCTGTTTTGCTGACCTCGGTGTCTGAGCCCGCCTCCTTCCGGAAGGGGCGGGCCCTCCACCCTGGAGGGCGGTTCCTCCACCCCGGAAGGGCGGGACCTCCATCCAGAAGGCGGGGCCTTCACGCGGAGGGGCGGGGCCGTGCCCCATCGCTCTCACCACGAGGATCCCACAGAGCAGGATGGACCGCGCCGTGCCTGCGTCCATGCGGGCAGGCCCCACAGGGTCACGGCACTCGCGGGCTCCCAGGCCTGACTGTCACCTGCTGGCCTGCGGAGCTATCCGCTCCAGGTCACCGCCTCCCGCCCTTCCCCTAGGCCACCTGACCTTGTGCTGGAACCTCGCGGGGGGATGACTCAGGCTTTTCTTCTGGGAGGTGGCTCGGCGCCCCCCACTACCTGGGAGGCCCCCAACAAGGTCTTGGGGCAGGCGCCTGCTGAGTGCTCCCCGCTCGGCGCTGTCTGGGGCTCGGCTCACGGGCGTCACTGCCGAATAAGCCCTTTTCTTTCATCTTGAAGGTCCAGGAGACACGGGAGCCGGGCGGGGGATGGGGGATGTTAACGTCAATCAGCCTGGCGTCACCTCTCAGAAAAGCGGGAAATTCCTAAAGCCACCGGCTTCCCAGGAGGAACCTCCCGGTTGGGGAGCCGGTGTCCAGCTGCACAGGAAGTTGGAGCTTTCAGGTGAATGCGTGACTTCACAGGAGGGTGACACGGCCTCCATGGGTGTCACAGCTCCCGTTCCACATCACGGCGGCCCCCAGACATGCCGTGGGGCTCTGGTGGCCGCCGCGTGGAGGAGCTGCTCTGCTGGGACAGCTCTGCTTTGTCCCCGTGGCTGACAGTGGCCAGTCACCGACATGTCCTTAGGACACGGACATCCTGTGGGCTGCTCCCAAAGCCCCTGTGTGCCCATGAGCAGCGCAGAGAACCGGCGGCTGCCCCTGCGGTCACTCCCCCATGGTGTCTTTGCTTTGAGCTCCAGGAGCAAAACAACAACCTTATTGGCTGTGTCAGCGGTGGGGGCCTGTGGGCGCCCGCGTGTGTGAGGACGTCGGGGCAGGTGTGGCATTGGGGACACCCCCGAGCGAGGAGCTGGGGTGCCTTTCTCCCCAGTGCATCGCCCAGAGCAGGCGAGGCCGTGCACCGTCTGGGAAGAGACGCTCCTCCTAGTGAAGTTCAAGGGCGATGTCTGCGCATTTATTCTGGTGGATCCTTCAAATACCTGGCTCCATGACACCCTGATTTATGTCGTAGGGACCTTCCAAAGAGCTGAAGACAGATCTGGCTTAGCCAACTGAAAGAATGACTTCTTTCAGGAAGTGACAGAGGACCTCACATGCCACGTTCAGGGTTTACCACTTCCAAATCGGTCCGCAGGTTTGTGAGTTTGTTTACAAAGGGAACGTGGCTGCTCAGCCTGTTCCTCGGGGCTCTGAGTACTTTCTCCCATGCAGAGCCATGAATCATGAAGGGGGTCACCCTCCGCTTCCTGTCTAGGATGCCAGAGGAAAGAACGTGGTCACGGGGACGTTCACCTGGGGAACTCCACGTCGGTGGTGACACCGGCCTTCCCGGCCCGCGGCGGGGACCACGCTCGGGGCAGGCTCTCACCCCTCCACACACAGGAAGTCACGGCAGACTTGCACTGACGTCAGCGCAGTGATAGAAAAGCCGTGGCTGCCACATGGCAGCGATCCTGCGGCGAGGGACGCGTGCTGGGAGCGAGCCACGAACACCCTTGCAAAGCCGAGGTGGCTTTGGTTCCAGAAATGGCGTCACCTGTATGTGCTTTTAATAAATTTAGCGAACGCAAAATAGCGTTAAAGGAAGTTTGCAGTTTGTGTGACCGTCACAGGAGAGGCGTAGGGAAGGGCAAGAGCACTGTGTCGTGCCTTGTTTTCCCAGGCGGGCCAGGGGCAGTCGAAGGGGAGCGCAGACTGGAATGGCTTCTGAGTGCCTTCGGGTCCTGTCTCCGTCATCATCATCACACCCTCTAGTTCCCAGGGACGGTCAGTAGACTGAGGAATGAATGAATGAATGAATGAATGCACTCCAGGGAGGAGCACACCAGAAATCTCAGCGAGCGTCAGGCAGGGCCCAGGGCCCAGGGTGTAGCTTCAACGAGCTCATGACAACTGGCTTCAGACCCTGCAGCACCTTGTGGGCAGGAGGCGGGTGGGGATGGCATGACCTTGAGAAGACTGGGGACGTGTGTGACGCAGCGTCTGAACGTGGCCAGGAAGGACGTCACCGAGCCCCACGGTAGTCCCACGTGTTATGCTGTGCGGTAGTGGCTGTCTAATACTTACTGTCACCTTTGCTGTTTAAAATGCATTTTTTTTCCCCAAATAAATTGAATCTTAAATTTCTATCGTGGCTGTTGAGTAGCCCCGAGGAAGGGGTGTTGGCAGGAATCTTGGGCGTCTAAGACCCAGTGGGACAGATCCCCCAGTTACTACGCATCAAGCAAGTGCTGTCTCTGAGGGCCGGCCGGGGGAGTGTGCGGGGAGGGGCGAGCCTCCGCGTAGAAGGGCGCACCCCCATGCGGGGCAGCAGTCGGGGCAGGGGAGCCACCTGGGTGTGGAGGCCCCTCTCCTGGGGTTGATCAGACGCACCGGGAAAAGGAGAGGCTCTGTTACGGAAACCACGTCGTTACCGAAACGTCCGCGTGAGGCGGCTAACACTTGGAAATAGAGGCTGGTCTCGTCTCGGAGGCTCTTCCCCGTCTTGTGCGGCTCCAGCCAGCCCTGGGCCGGCCGCTACTTTAGGGGAGAAAACCGGGGGTGGCAGTGCTAACCGGGGGCGACCGGAAGTGGATGGCCTGGAAATGAAACATAGCAACGGCCCGGCTGGCACGCGTGTGACGTTACGTCGAACATCCACACTGAGCCGGGCACTTCGCCGTATCGATTCGTTCCATCCTCAGGAGAACCCTGCAAAACAGGCTAAAAGCCGGAAGTGGCCGCCTGGGATGGGGCGTGACGAACCCTGAGGCTGCAGGGACCCTGGAGCTCCAGCCCCCCGCTGGGAAGGCAGCCGGCGGTCACGTTCGAGTGCATTTCCGCCCGGGAACCCTTGGTGTGTGCGGAAGACGGTGCAGACCCGCCGCTTCCTTCTCACCTTGCTCCCGACAGCACAGCTTGGACCCCACGTAAGGACTCGGTACTTGGCCTCGGTCCGTATCCCTCGGTCCGGCATCCCTCGCGTGAATGGTTGCAGACAATCCCTCCGTCACTGACTTTATCTGTCCCCTCCTCAGGGACGCTTAGCGGCCATCTGGGGCTGGTGCACACAGGACCCCTGTGACTAGCCTGGCACGTGCGTCCTGTGGCACGCGCGGCGTTGACTGTCACACAGGGCCCCTCACCGCGTGGGCGCTGCGTGTCTGAGGCCCTCCCGGGGGCCTGCGAGGGGCTTCCTTCCCGAGCGAGGCCACATTTCGCTGGAGCTTAAACGTAACCGGTAGGAGCTCTCGTGTGGCCGCAAGTGCCGGGCGGCTTAGGCTGCATTCGCCTCTGCCCCATCCGTCAGCGGGGCCCAGGGTCCGGGCAGCCTGGAGGACAAGGACAGGCGTGGCCCCTGAGGCAGTGCTGTGAGGTGGCCGCCACCCCGCGCTGCACAGACACCCAGGGAAGAAAGCCCGAGCGTGCGGGCAGGACTGGGGGCCGGGGCCGCGGCCTGGTGGCGGGAGCTCGGGGGCAGGGCAGGGGCCGGGAGCCGCCGGGGGCCACACGCTTCTTGTCTCCTGGACGCAGCGGGAGCCGGTTCCTCCCCCGGTGATCCGTGCGGCACCCGGACACCCAGTTCGAGCCACGTTTCAGATCGGTAGGAAATGGCGTTCACGCAGGTACCAAATGCCGCAGAACACGTATTTAGGTTAAAATGCAGTGGAACTCCCTGCAGTTTGGGATTGGGTTTCGCAAACCTGGCGTCCTACCCCAGCTGTCACATTTGTCCTACGAGTGGAGAGACGCGTCCTAGGAAAACAGGCAAAAACCGCAAGAGGGTGGATCTCCCCCCGGGGAGGATTCGCTGTACCATGTAGGGCTGGGGGGCGGGGGTCCGTGAGCTCTGATTTTCCCATCAATGAACAGAAACGGAAGCACGGAGACACCTGCCTCTACCGAACCCCCAACCCGTCGTGAGGGTGAACAGAAGGCACAGGCCGTTCCGGGGGCCGTTGGGGGAACGGCTCGTCGTAACCGGGGGGACGTGTCGGGGGGACTGGTGCGGAGCCCCGCAGCCCACACAGCTCCCGCCCTGGGACACCCGGCCAGGCCACCGCTGACACCCAGGCTCCTCGTCCACACGCTCCCTAAAACGCCTTTAAGGCCATTCTTATGCGGGTGGGGGCCCCGGTCCCCGCGGCGTCTGAGCGGGGGCCCCGGTCCCCGCGGCGTCTGAGCGGGGACCCCAGTCCCCACAGTGTCTGAGTGGGGGTCCCCATGCCATCTGAGCGGGGGCCCGGGTCCCCACAGTGTCTGAGCGGGGGTCCCCGTGCCATCTGAGTGGGGGCCCCAGTCCCTGTGGCGTCTGAGCAGGGGTCCCCGTGCCATCTGAGTGGGGGCTCCAGTCCCCGTGGCGTCCCAGCGGGGATCCCCGTGCCATCCGAGTGGGGGCCCTGGTCCCCCCAGTCCCCATTTTGCCCGAGCTAGAGCCCCGGTCCCCATGCCATCTGAGCGGGGCCCCCGGTCCTGGGTGAGCCCCGGACGGCCAGGTGGTAAGACGCCATGGAGCTGCCGTGGGTGGCCGCGTCGTGAGGGCGGTTGCCCCTGGGGCCCAGGGCAATGGGGTGACCGTTGTTCCTAAAACACCTTCAGGCAGTCCTTACGGCCTTCCCACAGGACGGGCGTGGGGGGCTGGCTCCCCGGCCCGGTAGTCATGATTCTGGGAACGTGTGGCCCCTGGCTGTGCCCCCCCTGGGGTCTCTCACTTCCTCTCATTGAGCCAAAGCTCTTTTAGGCCTTTTTCTCTGCTCGCAGCTTCCTGCGTTCTAATGGTTTTTGTCACTCTGAGCAATCAGCCCAGAATTTCAGGAAAGCCGCCCAGATGCACAGCCCCCCGCCCCCCGGGCGGGCTCCTCGGCACGCGAGAGCTCCCCAACTTCTCCGCTGTCTTTTCTCCTTGTGAATCGAGTGAAAGAGCAACCCCACCGCGGGGCACCCTGCTGAAGAGCAAGTGCTCCTCCAGGAAGGACGCGGGGCCTGCACGGTCACCTGCGCGCCCGTCAGAGCCCCTCGCGGCGCGTTTCCTGCGTCACAGTGCGGGCCCACGCGTGCCGGCCGTCGCCTCCTGCGTCTCCGTCGTCACACGCCGTCGGTAGATGCTTCCAGGTGACGCTCCATGAGCGTCCAAACCAGGAGCTCCAGGTGGGTGCGGGGGGTTGGCCTGACAGCAAACAGGATGTTTCAAATGCAGACGAGCTGGCCTGTGCGGAGGCCCGCAGACTCAGGCGGAGCATCGGGTACCGTGCGGGCTGTGTCAAGGTCATGGGCGCAGGGTCCCCAGGGCGGAGCTGTCCCCCGAGTTCACGTCCGAATCCTGGGGTCTCTGGAACGGACTAGAAGGTTCTTCTTACCAATAGTAGACAGACGTGGTGCTTGGGGACCCTCCTGCCCAGCAGTGCCGCGCCGGCCGGGACGCCCCCTTCCTTCTGGATTCCGGGGTCCCGCTCTGCCCGCCGCCTCCCAGAAGGGGTCGGAGAGTTCCTGGCTGATCCTGGGGCCGGGGCTGCTGAGCACGGGTGAGCCAATCGGACGGAAGCTGTTTCTAAGGCGGCGGAAAGGCGCCTTGCGCTCCGCCCGTCAGGTGGCCCCGGGGGGGCCGTGCCCCTGCCTTTCGGGCAAACAAGGAGGTTCCGCAGGTGAGCCCCGCGCTCCGCACGCCGAGGCTCTGCCCATCAGCCGTCTCGGTAAGGCGGCCTGCGAGCGGCGCCGCGGTCAGCGGTTGTACGGGGGCGGCTGAGGTCCGGCGGGCGCCCGGGAGTCGCTGGCTGCGTGCGCAGAGCCGCGGCCGGGCCTGGCGTGCACCCCGGGGGAAGCGTCCCTCACGGAGGTCAGGATCCGGCTTCCGCGTCCTGAGTTCGAGACGGAAGTGCCTGCAGCTTCGCGTTGCAGTAGGCGCCGCCTTACTGCCCGGCAGCCCGCGGCCCTGGGGCCGCCGCCTCCCGACGCCCCTCAGCGCTCGGCCCGCCGCGAGCTTGCTTCACGCTGTCGCGGGAACGGCCACGTACACCCAGGCCTCCGATCTCCGTGGCTGTCTCCAGTCCACAAGCTGATTCTCCCCAAGGAATTTACTTCCAGGTGGAAGGAGACCAGCGACCTTGGCGCTTGGGCGGCTCACGGCCGGCACGTCGCAACCGCAGGCGCTTGCTCAGTGTTCTTTCGCGGAGCCCGTGACGCCTGCGAACGTGGTTTTAGCGTTTGTACATTCGGATTCTACCGCTTAGACCCCTGACGTGGCAGCACGAGGTCGCCGTGTCTGAGCAGCAACGGCAGTGACTCTGCTGGCCAGGCGGGGCACCTTGAACGCGTTTTCACTGCAGCTGAGGCCACCGTGGCGCTTCGTTCGAGGTGCTCCGGCCTTGAACTTGATGCTAAAGGGTCAGGTGTACGTGTCCCGTGGAGAGGACACTGCTTAAAAGGGGCTGGTGGTTTGTGGACTCAGTTCTCACCTCAAAAAATACGCAGCGTCTGTGCCGGTGAGAATCGGGAAATGCCAGGGACTGGGGTTGGGAGAAAGCCTAAGCGAGCAGCGGCCGCACCACTGTCCACCCCGGAGGCCCCCCGGGAGGGGACATTGCGGGAGGAGTTCTCAGAAGTGACTCCGATGCCCCCTCTCTGCTGTGGTTTCAGCAAACAGCAGGTAATTCTAAGAATTACAGTATCTGGGGGACAAGTTTAAGGCCAAAGGAAATCCCGGGCCTTTCTAAAAGAACATCGCAGAGAGCCGTCAACACGAGGTTCAGCATGGTGTCACCTGTGTGGGGGCGGGCGCGGGGACAGAGAGAGGAGGGGCCAGCACCTTCATTTTGGACTTGGAGCCTCCAGGACTCTGAGAACGTAAACTGCTGCTGTTTCAGTCCCTGGTCTGTGGCACTTTGTCACGCAGCAGCAGCCTGAGCTGACTGAGACACGTTCCTACCACAGCAGGGTCCCTGTGACAAGGACACGCTGGGCCCGGGAGTCTGAGGAGTGAACTCACAGCCATGCTGCCGTCGGACCTTCCAACCACCCTGTGAAGTAAGCTGGCGCGATCGTCTCCCTGCGTGGATGACATTCAGAAAGGCTGTGGCCCCAGTGACAGGTGGCCAGTGCGGGGGGCGGGCGCTGAGCCCAGGTCTACCCGCTCCGGCCCCAGCAGTCTCCACTCCGTCCGTCTCGGACCACGTCCCGAGACCTGGAGGGAAGGGGGCTGGTGCCGGGGTGGGAGACGCAGGGGAGGCTCTGGAGACACACTTGGCCGGTGACAGTTCTGCTCGGACCTGGCGGCCACCCCTCCGCCCCGCCGTGGCTTCTCGCCGTGCGCTCAGGAGCAGAGCCCAGAATCTGTGGGCCCCAGTTGAGAACTCGGCTGCTGGTGGCCTTGGTCCCTCTCCCCTGGGTCCCCTCCCCTCAGTTTATCCTGGCACCCCCTGCTCAGACTGACGCAGACTCCCAGGGGTGCCGTTGGCTGGGTGACGGGGCCTGTGCTGGTGGCCTCGTCTCGTGCCGGGAAGTATCCCGTCTTCCTAAGTGGATTCGTCACATTCCATAATTTGTCCCCACCTCCCCCGGGGGACTTGGCGTAGTGTGGCATGCCTTCTGTAACTTCCTTCTCCGCGTGGCCCCCTTGACCCACGGAGCCACTCCCTCCGCGGGCGCTGGGCGGGCCGTGACGCCCGGCAGCTGGGGCGTCCGCCCCGGGAGCTGTGCTGCCCGCCGGCCGTCGGAGGGCGGCTGCGGGGCTCACCACGCTCCGTGCACGCCGCTGAGCAGCTGCCTCCGATGGGAGGTCTGGCCTTCCGTTCCAGCTGCCCGTTCCAGCTGCCCGTTCCAGCGCCAAGTCCCCGGCAGTGTCCACGCAGGGGCCTCACGGATCTGTCGTTTGGGAATGTCGCTGTGCAGGCGCCCCCCTCCTGCCTGCCACTTCGCAGCTCCGCCGTATTAGCTCAGGACGTCCTCCCTTTAGCTCTAACTCCCCAAGAGAGCACCCCACTCCTCTCTGCGCCCTAAAACGCAGACCCGGGAGCTCCACGGAGGTTCCCGAGCGTCCTGATGAGCGACTGCAGAGGGGGGAGAGTACAGCTCGGCTGTGCCGCTCTGGACTGCTTCGTGCGTGGGAGGCTGTGCTCCCGGGGACGGGGGTCCAGGCCAGCCCCCGCGTCCCCTCGGGCTACCGTCCCTCTGTCCTCGCTCCACCTGTTACCCTGAACTGCAGACCGTCGGTGGGCTCTGGCCTGGTGGCTGGGCCTGGAGTTGCCCGTCAGGGAGGGGTGGTGCCACACCTTGGAGGTTACCGGGAGGGATGGCAGGGTGGTGACGTGCAGAGGACAGGGCACCCACAGGCTCTCTGCGCCCCGAAGTCCCGGCTCTGGGGTGTGTCTGCTCGTGTCCGGGCCCTCTCACTTTAACGCATCCACTTCGCTCTGAGGAACCAGCCCTCCCGGACCAGGTGAGCAACAAAAAGTTAGAACTGGCACGGTGACCCAGATTCAGCAGCTGCCACCTTCCAGAGCGAGGTGACAGGCCACCGAGAGGACCTACGCAGGGGTGCCCCAGAATCGAGACGGGCACATTCTCCTTTCCCCGGGGAGGTGCTCCCCCTCCACCTCAGCTCAAGGGGCTCCCACGGGCAGGGCCTGGCAGGTGCTCGGCACGGCCCCGCCACCTGGGGGAGGTGAGGGCTGTCTGGCCCCATCGCGGAGCCCCGGAGGGTGGGCCGACCGCACGGCCACTGGGGATGAGGTCCTGGGAGCTTCTGGGGACCACCCCCCCCAGGGCTGTGGGAAGGGGCGAAGAGGCCACCACACACTCTGGATGTGACATGTCTGTGCACACATGTGCGTGAGGACATACCTGCCTGTGCACATGTGTGTGTGTGTGAGGACACAACTGCCTGTGTGCACATGTGTGTGAGGACACACCTGCCTGTGTGCACATGTGTGTGTGTGAGAACACATCTGCCTGTGTGCACACGTGTGTGTGAGGACACACCTGCCTGTGTGCACGTGTGTGTGTGTAAGGATACACCTGCCCGTGTGCACGTGTGTGTGTGTGTGTGTGAGGACACACCTGCCTGTGTGCACATGTGTGTGTGAGGACACACCTGTGTGCACACGTGTGTGTGAGGACACACCTGCCTGTGTGCATGTGTACATGTGTGAGGACACACCTGCCTGTGTGCACATGTGTGTGTGTGAGGACACAACTGCCTGTGTGCACATGTGTGTGAGGACACCCTGCCTGTGTGCACACGTGTGTGTGAGGACACACCTGCCTGTGTGCATGTGTGTGTGTGAGGACACCCTGCCTGTGTGCACGTGTGTGTGAGGACACCCTGCCTGTGTGCACATGTGTGTGTGAGGACACACCTGCCTGTGTGCACATGTGTGTG
>PVJL010018991.1:0-14797 GCA_004026885.1 Lyroderma lyra | reverse complement strand
TTTTTTGTGTTGTCTTTGCCAGGCTTTGGTATTAGAGTAATGTTGGCCTCATAGAATGAGTTAGGAAGTATTGCTTCCTCTTCAATTTTTTGGAAGAGTCTGAGGAGGATAGGCGTTAATTCTTCTTTGAATGCTTGGTAGAACTCGTTGGTGAAACCATCTGGTTCAGGGCTTTTGCCTTTAGGGAGATTATGGATAGGCATTTCAATCTCATTGCTATTGATTGGTCTATTTAGATTATCCAGTTCTTCTTGGTTCAGTCTTGGTAGGCTATAAGTTTCTAGAAACTTGTCCATTTCTTCTAGATTGTTAAATTTTGTGGCATAAAGTCCTTCATAATATTTTCTTATAATCCTTTGTATATCTGTGGTATCAGTGGTAATTTGTCCCCTTTCATTTCTAATTTTGGATATTTGTGTCCTTTCCTTTCGTTCTTTGATTAGTCTCGCTAGGGTTTTGTCAATTTTGTTGATTTTCTCAAAGAACCAGCAGTTCGTAATGTTAATTTTTTCTATTGGCCTTCTGTTCTCTAATTGGTTTAGCTCTGCTTTAATTTTTATTATTTCTTTCCTTCTGCTGACCTTGGGATTTGTCTGCTCTTCTTTTTTCGAGTTCTTTAAGATGGGATGCTAAGATGTTTGCTTGTGATTTTTCTTGTTTCTTAAGATAGACTTGTAATGATATAAATTTCCCTCTTATTACCACTTTTGCTGTGTCCCAATAATTCTGATACGTTGTATTTTCATTGTCATTAGTTTCTGTGTATTTTTCAATCTCATCTTTTATTCTTTTATCCAGTCCTTTTTTAATAAGCTGTTGTTTAATCTCCATGTATATGTGGTTTTTTTCTGCTACCCTTTTACACTTGATCTCCAATTTCAAAGCTTTGTGGTCTGAGAATACACTTGGTATGATTTCGATCTTCTTGAATTTGCTGAGGCTACTTTTGTGTCCCAGCATATGGTCTATTCTTGAGAATGGTCCATGCGCACTAGAAGAGAAGGTGTAGTCTCTTTTTGCTGGATGAAGTGTCCTGTAAATGTCAATGATGTCCAGTTGCTGTAATGTGTATTTAGAGCTGTTATTTCCTTATTTATTTTCTGTTTGGATGATCTGTCCATGGCTGTTAGTGGGGTGTTTAAGTCCCCCAGTATGATTGTGTATTCATCAGTTTCTCCTTTCAAGTCTGTTAGTAGTTTCTTTGTATATTTTGGTGCATCCTGGTTGGGAGCATATATGTTGATTAGTGTCAAGTCTTCTTGTTGTTGCATTGTACCTTTTATCATTATGTCATGACCATCTTTGTCTTTTACTACCTTTTTTAACTTGAAGTTTATTTCAGCAGATATCAGTATGGCTACTCCTGCTTTTCTCTGGTTACCATTTGCTTGGAGTATTGTATCCCGTCCTTTCACTCTGAGTCTGTGTTAGTCCTTACAGCTGAGGTGTGTTTCTTGGAGACAGCATATGGATGCATTCTGCTTTTTAATCCAATCTGCTACTCTGTGTCTTTTTATTGGTGAGTTCAGTCCATTGACATTTAGAGTGATGATCGATATGTGAGGATTTCCTGTGGCCATTACTTATTTCTTTCTTTGTTTTTGTTTGTTTCTTTGTTTGTTTATTTTTGTTTCTTTCTTGTTGCCCCAACTTTGTTCCATTTTTCCTGATGTTTTGTTTCAGGCTGAAGAGCCTCCTTCAGTATTTCTTGGAGTGCTGGCCTCGTGCTGGCAAATTCCCTCAGCTTCTGTTTGTCTGAGAAGGTCTTTATTCCTCCTTCATATCTGAAAGCTAATTTTGCTGGATAATTTATTCTTGGCTGGAATTTTTTCTCTTTTAAATTTTTGAATATTGGTTTCCACTCTCTCCTGGCTTGTAGAGTTTCTGCTGAGAAATCTGATGCCAGCCGGATGGGTTTTCCTCTAAAATTTATAGTTCATTTTTCCCTGGCTGCCTTGAGAATTGTCTCTTTGACTTTAGTTTTGGACATCTTTAGTACCATTTGTCTTGGAGAAGATCTGTTGGGGTCCAGGTATCTGGGGGACCTGTTTTCTTCTTGAACTTGGGGTTCCAGATCTTTCCATAGGTTTGGAAAGTTCTCATCTACGATTTGTTTCAGTATGCTCTCTGTAGATTGCTCTGCCCCCTCTTCTATTCCTATTATCCTGATGTTGTTTTGTCTCATGGAGTCGGACATTTCTTGCAGAGATCTTTCAATCCTTTTGGTTCTATATTCCCTCTCTTCCTCTTTCTGAGCTGTTTCCATGTTCTGATCTTCAATGTCACTAATTCTTTCCTCCATCTGGTTGGTCCTGTTTCCTATGGCAGTGATTTCATTTCTCACTTCTTTTATGGTATTATTTATTTCTCGTATTTCCGTCTCAATCTTTCTTATGTTTTGAATTTCTTTGTTAAATTGTTCTTTTTGTTCACAGAGTTCCTTTTTAATGTCGTTTATATCTTTTTTTATATTATTTATCTCAGCTATGGTGTTCTCCCAATAGGTTTTCATTTCTCTCACCGCCTTTAGAATGGCTGCTTTAAATTCTCCGTCACTTAAGTGAGTCCCTTCCAGTTGTAACAGGCTATCTTCTAGGTGAATTTCATGTTCTTTCTGAGGAGTTTTAGTTTTTAAGGAATTCATCCTGTCCGCTGGGTTCTTCCTCTTTGACATCAGGATTTTATGTTCAGTGCCCAGAGTATTGCTTTTGTGGTGTTTTGCTGTAGGGCAGACACTAGGTGGCGCTGGGGGTCAAGTTTTGGGGGAGAGGGGGTTGTTTGTTTCTTGTTTCTGATCTCCTACTTTGTTTGGAGACTATGCGCATATTTCCTGGGGAGAGGCCAACAAAAGGCTTTCCAAAGCAGCTCTGCCTTCTGCCCTTTGCTGGGAATGCTAGCAAATCAAATGAGTCTTTCTTCCCAGCCCTGATTCTGTACCTGGCTGTCTAAAGTCTCACACTGCTTTCAGAACTCTGGGGTGCACGAGGAAGTGCCCGATCCATAAGTCCAAAGCTGTTTGCCTGGCCTGAGACAGCAGGGTCACCTTTGCAGCAGGCTGGGAACAGGAACTGCAGCCCTGTGTAAGTCTCCAGGGGCCTTAGATCTGGGGTGTCATCTTTGCAGTTCAGAGTCCTCGCTCAGCCTTTCTACCACTAAAAAGTTCCAGAGGCTTTCTCCCAAACTTATTCCGTCCCTAGCTCTCCAGTCTCTCTCCCCTCCCCCAAGGTGCACAGCTCCGAATAGTCAACAGGGATCACGTCCCTTTCCCGCATGGTCCGTCTCTGCTCCCTTCCCTCTCCAGAGCTGCGCCACCCTCTCGCCAGCCTTCAGGTGTTTACTTGTGATTTGTGGATTTCTCAACAGCCGGTTTGTCACTCAGGGTCCTCTTTCTTGGCTCCTGGGTGGCCGTTTAATTGTGTTTTCTGGGAGAGGCTTTAGGAACCTCCTCTCCAGTCGCCATCTTATCTTCTCTCTGAGAATATTATAATAATACAATATTAGCTACTGTCCTGGCCCGCGGGATGAACGTGTGAGACCCTGGGAACAAAACGGGGATGGGAGACAAGAGACACGAAGAAAGGAGATAAGACTAGCTCTCTGATCAAGTCTCATTTATTAAGGCTCAGGCATCAGTTTATATAGAGCAGGGTGCAGTGGGGGGAGGTTTGCGTAAGCAGGGTTGCAAGTTTTTCTGCTTTCCTGTTAAGCACCTTTTTTTTTTTTTTTTTGAACTAGTTCATTGGTAGCTGGCAGTCAGGCTGTGGAAGTTGTTTCACTTACTTAATTTTTCCCTCCTTAATTTCTATGGCACATATTGCATTTTTGCTATCAGCCACCCACAGGTCCCCCTTTTTTATTATTTCTGTGAGGAGAGCAATCCCCAGGGAACTGCGCCTGTCTTAGGTTGGGACAATCCATCTCACTTGTGCCTGTCATCAGAATAAGGTAACATCTTTGGCGACGGGTGACCCTCCTGTCTTAAGCAGTTTGGAGAGTTGTCCTTTTACCCGTCACTGGCTGACCAGCTCATCTCATGGGGGGCTGAGGAGTCTTTAGATGTCCTTGACCCCAACGTAAGACTCACCCCGCTCTTGCATCTCCAAACGGGTATAATGGATCTGTATGGGCTTGGCCTGAATAGCTTCTATTTGTTGCCAAACAAAGGCCAAGAGTCTATTAAATAGTACAGGGCCTAGGGTTATTAATATTAGCAGGCCAAGCAGGGGCAGCAGGTAGGGTAAAATTCCATTGAGCCCTGACCATAGGGGGTTAGACAGTAAATCTTTTCTTCTTTTCTCTAAGTCTTCTTGAAGTTTCCTCACTCTGTCATGTACAATTCAAGATTTGTTAGCATAAAAGCAACATTTTTCTCCTAGTGCTAGACAAATGCCCCCCCTCTCTGCAGTCAGCAAATCTAAACCTCTCCTATTTTGGAGAACTACTTCAGCTAGGGAATCTACTTGATCTTGTAGATCCTGTATAGTCTCTGAGATAACCTGTACATCAGAGATTAGTTGATGGGAAAGGTTTTGATATTGTACAACAGAGTGTCCTATTCTGGCAGCACCAGTGGCTACTGCACTTGTAATGTCTAAGCCTACTAAAAAGGGTATAAATTGGACTGTCTGCTTGGTCCATCCAGCAACATGTTCGAAGTTTGGGATAGGAACTGGGTCATTCCCCGATATGATGGTTATATTTGGGAGTAACATCCCTGGCACACATCCCAGTCCAATTTTGGGGCAGGTATGAATAGGCATAATTATTTCCACAAATAAACATGGAGTTGTTGGATGCACAAAGGGGGACGGAGAAATTTTGAACCGAGTAGCAATTGAAAAATGATATATCACCTAAGGTGACCTCATTTGAATCACTGCGGGAGGGAGAGGAGATGCAAGAAGCGTTATTAAATCCCAAAGGCTGTACTAGGAAGGGAGTAACAATCTTGCATGCATTGTCGCTACTATTATAAATTAGGGGCAGTGGGAATGGCACAGCCAGTGGAAGGTATGTCCCTTGTCGTAGACACAACCAGCAATTTTCTAAATAGGTAGAGTTGGAGGAAACCAGAAGCTTGTGAGTAGAGCTAAGGATTTTAAAGTTTTGTGTGTCAATATTTATTTTGCCTCTAGGTTTAGGACGGGCTAAGGGGTGATATGTTAATTTGGGGTATAGGGTTTTTTGAAGCCTTTTAAATGCTTTTTGTAGATTGATAGCTTTTGTAGTATCAGCTATCCCTCCCCCGCCAGTAAGATGTATGGGAGGAGGAACAGTGGTCCAATCCTGCACTGCCAAGTGTTGCCCGGAGGAGCTCTGAGACAGATGGAAGGTGTCTGTTGGTGGAACAAACTGAATTGCCCCAAGGTTTGGGTTGTCCTCGGGGGCAACTCCCTGTAGGAGTTTCCCTGAGTCCAGGGAAGAGGGTTGCCTAGAGAATCGGTCTTTGATTGGCACTGGCTGGCCCAATGTTTTCCCCTTTTGCATTTGGGGCACAGGCCAGGGGTCTTGGGGTGACCTGTCTGACCCTGACAAGACGTTGAACAGTTTTTTGCGACATGTCCGAGCTGTCCACAGTTAAAACATTTGTTTTGGGGAAATTGACTGCTAAAAGCCTTTTTGATCACAGCTCCAATGGCCACACCCATTTGGTGACTTGAGCCCATATCAGCACAAAGGCGGATGTACTCAGAGAGGGAATCTCTTTTGTGAGGACGAATAGCTGCCTGGCAAGAAGAGTTAGCATTTTCGAAAGCCAATTGTTTGAGGAACTCACTTTCTGTTTTGACTCTGCCAAGAAGCCTTTCGGCCACACTAGTAAGGCGACTGATAAAGTCTGAATATGGCTTGTCAGGCCCTTGGCAGATTGTAGCTAAGGAAGTGGTTGCGGGCCCCTTTTGAGGTAATTTCCTCCAAGCTTTTGTGGCTGCAGAATGAATTTGTGCAAAGAGACCAGCAGGAAATTGTAGCTGGGCCTCATTGGTGTCATAGGGCTTATGGCCCCTAAGTTTGTCATATGTCCAGTCAGCACTTTCACCCCTGGCCTCGGAGTTACGGCGGGCGGTGTCCCTACAAGCCTCTGAGAATTGAGACTTCCACAGGACATAGTCACCTCCGGATAGGGTGGCACGAGCAAGGTTGTGCCAATCATTGGTAGAGAGCCACAGATCATCTAATGCCTCTAAGATGGAGAGGGTGAAAGGGGCAACAGGGTCAAATTGGGAGACTACCATCTTTAGTTCTTTTAAGGTTTTGAAATCAAGGCGCCTATATTGTCTAATGGGCTCGGCCACATCTTCATTATCACTACTATTTTCTTCAGTTTTTAGAGGCGGCAGCTCAATAACAGGGAAGAGACTTAAAGGCACCATAATTTTTTTGCAGGGTCTGGTCTCGGGAGGGTCATGTGGAGCGGAGATCAAAGTGGCAGAGGTTGGGGAAGTGAGCTCAAGGTCTAGCAAATGAAGCTCTTGGACTAACGCATGGTGTTCTTTTTTGAGCCAAATGGCCTTGCGTAATTCATGGATCTGTTGAGAAAGGTGTTGGGAGGAGTGAGCGCTGTCCTCAAGCCTGAAGCCGGGGGGAGCAGGCGCAGAAGGGGTATGTGGCCTGTCAGTGAAGGCAGGCATCCGGAGATGATGGGGGGGGGTTAAGTGCCAATCAGGGTTATGATATCTGGCAGCCTGTTCTTCTAGGTCAGCTTCCTCGTCTGGGCTAAGCTTGTCTTCCCCGGTATCAGGGGCGGGCTTATCTTTAGGGCAGGAAACAAACAGCGAGGGATAAAGGGCCTTGGATGCCTTTTCAGGCATAGGAAACTCCTCGTCTAGGGGCATGGAGATGGAAACAGAGTCTAACACTGTATCCTTTTTGTGAGGATCTTCGGGAAGGGGGGGTGCCGCGATGGGATTCTAAGAAGGAAGTTCCTTCTTCGACTACCTGAGCTACATCAGCAGAGTGGCAGTGAACGCATAATAACAAATCATTGATGCAATTCCAATAGGTGAAAGCAGTCACGGGAACCTTTTCTGCACCGAATATTCTATAATAATCATTGAGTGCATCGCCAACTCTTCCTCATCTTTTTTCATCTATGGTGCCTTCTTGAGGAAGCCAGGGGCAAACATCTTTCAAGAAATTGAAGAACTTAACTAGATCTTTCCTTTTTACTTTAACCCTCCGAAGCCAGAGGGAGTCTTTAAGACCCTCAATAAATTTTTCATGTACACTGACTTTTTGTCCCATCCTCAAGAGTTGATCTTTCCCCCATGTAGGCAGTCGGTTGGTATAATCCGCCAACACAGACCCCATGAGATGCCATCGCTACCGCCCTCAGGCCACCGTCGCTAGAGGACCGCCATCAGGAGTGACCAGCCAGGTTCGAGAAGGAGCCAACCAGGAGTGAGCCGACAGAGCACTCTCACGGGAAGAGTCGGTTGGTATAATCCGCCAACATGGACCTCAAGAGGCGGCATGACTGTTGACGACCCTAAGGCGTTGCCTGTTGGGAATCAACCAGCTGGGGCAGTCCTATGGGTGAACGACTTATGTTCAAAGTGAGCTAGTGCAGTGTCAAACTCCAGCACCCGGTTACAGCATATCTCTCAGGTGAACGACTTATGCCATAGAGTGGGCTGGAAAGTCCCTCCGATGGCTAGGATGCTCTAAATATAGCCCAAATTCTTCACGCCCGAAAATGAAATGAATCCTTATGTTGTCCTGTCCCTTAAAATGAGTCATCCGCTTACCTTACAGATCTTACACTAGTCAGGCACTCTAGAAGTGATCAGGGAACTTCTCGGGGGCTGCAGCCTTTATTCACAGATGCTCAGTCATCTTCCACTGCAAGCGATCCTTCAGGCTCCACGTTGGATGCCAGTTGTCCCGGCCCGCGGGACACACGTGTGAGACTCTGAGAACGAAATGGGGAAGGGGGACACTAAACGCGAAGAAAGGAGACAAGACAAGCTCTCTGGTCAAGTCTCATTTATTAAGGCTCAGGCATCAGTTTATATAGAGCAGGGTGCAGTGGGGGGAAGTTTGCGTAAGCAGGGTTGCAAGTTTTTCTGCTTTCCTGTTAAGCGCCTTTTTTTAAACTAGTTCATTGGTAGCCTGGCAGTCAGGCTGCGGAAGTTGTTTCACTTCCTTAATTTTTTCTTTCTTAATTTCTATGGCAGATATTGCATTTTTGCTATCGGCCACCCACAAGCTACAAATTCATTTTGTGGCTGTGACTTTCTCTTTTTTTCTCAGAAGTACTTACTAGATTGTCGCCACTTTGTTGTGAGAATGTGGCCCAGAGCGGAGCAACTTCTAAAATATTTGTTCTTATCTGAAGTTGCAATTGTAGCATCCCTTGCATGGAAGTCATCACTTACGCTGTCCAGGTCTTGTTTAATGTCGCCAAGGTAGTCTTCCATTTTAATGCTGAAGTGTTCACTGCTCAGTAGGTCTGACTCAGCCAGTCAGCTTTTTCTTTGCTCATCACTGGAACTTAGATCCCAAGTGAAAATTCATCTGTGTGCTAGAGTATTGAGCAAAAAAAAAAAAAAAAACAGTTTCATCTGTTAAGACAATAGTTCATACAAACATTATTTTTTTATGATTTCATTTCCTTTATCTTTCTTATATTAATAACAGTGATTGCTAGCATTTACTGAGTACTTATGTATTGAGAACTACCTCTGAGGTACTTCTTCTTTCCCCATTTTATAGAGAGGGAATACTTTTTACATAAGCTAAGTTCCTCACCTGAGGGCTCAAATGTGATAAGAGGCAGAGCTAAATTTGAATCCATTTCTGCCTCTACAGCTGGTTATGTAATCCACTGTAGAATCTCAAAATGATAGAACCTTCTGGATACATGTCTGGCCAAATGTAACTTAGTTACACTGTAATACTTGTTCACATGGAATTTAAATCTTTGTCTTTGGACTGGTAATCTAGACCTATACTAAACTATGATGCATGCAGTCAACTGCACTGAGATGACAGATTTCTCTTCCCAACCTGGCCGCTCAGCCACAACCTAGAGCACTTCACCCCGTGTTTTCTTACTGAGTGGTGGTTAAGGACCCAAGCTCTGATGCCACCTTACCTAGGAGAAGTCCCAGCTTTGCAGCTTCCTACAGGTTACTTAGCCTCTCTGTGCTTCACTTCCCAGTACTATGTAATGGTGTAGTAATAACACCTACCTCTTTGGTTATGATGAGGATGAAATGAGTGAACAAAATGTGCTTGATAACACAAAAGTGCCAACCAGATACCTGTTCACGGTGAATATATTTCTATCTTCCCTGTCGTTAGCATTATTTGTTACCATGCAAATTTCACGTGAATGCACTGATTCAGTTGGAAACTGAGGAGTGAAAATTATATTTTAGACTCACCCGTATAAAATGTGTTTTAAAGCACCTCACTTTTCCGTTCAAGAAGCATGTGACAGGGTAACTGCACCTGCTTTATCATTATCTGATGCTGTGATTAACTGTCACACACAAGTCATCTTTTTTTGACGGATCTCGCTAAAATGACCTTACCTTTAAACTTATTTCATTGACTTCAGGGTGTTCACTTTCAGAGACTGTGGGTTTGATTCACTTTTTGTGGCTCTTTTCTAATTAAAATACAGATGGGCCTGTAGATGAACTCACTAGTGATGGGACAACAGTCACTGTTAAGTCCTCACAATTGCTCTAGCTGGTTCAGAACTTTGGCTCTGAGCTGTGTTTTGGTTGGGTCATTTCTAAGACTATGTGTCTTTTATAACTTTTAATCTCATTCTGTTCTCTTCCAGTTTGAGAAAACTGCTTGTGCCATGTATGGTGTAGACAGTTGTATGGGGGGGACACTGCTGGAGCTTTAGCAGATTTACCAAGAAATGCCTTGGGACAAATTTCCAGACAAGAATAGAAGCATTTTCACCCAAACATGTTGTTTGTTAGCTGTTTTATTGAAGACAGCAGCTGGTGCCTTTGTAAGTACTAATCAATGGTTTTAAGGTTTAACATCAGTCGGGCTGCTAATTGAAGAAGGGATTTGGGAGAGGCTGTGTGGATGTAGGGAGACTGTTGAGGAAGGAGACAAGAGATTGTACTTGACCTAGAGAATGTATGTGACCTAGAGACTGTACATGCCCTAGAGACTGTACGTGACCTAGAGACAGATTGGAATAGGAGGAGACATTTTATGCAGTTTGGACCAGAGGTGGGAGGTGAAATGGGTCTGCGGATTGGACTGTCATGTGTAAACCACAATGACATCCTCATCTGTGGACTGTTTGGATGAAACACAGGTGGTGGTGCATGAGAGACGCCAATATGGGAAAGCAGTGACAGCTGTGGAACCCAAGTACAGAAACAGATCATCTTTACTGCTACTGAATATTTTATGGATCTATGAAACTACTGGAATGTAAATTACAATTCTAAACATCCATGGCAATACCACACCAGAGAAGCAGAAAAAATGTCAGCATTAGGTATTGAGGCCAAGCCTTGTACAAAGCCAGTGCACGCAGAGTGGAATAGCTATGTCCCTGCAGCAGTCTACATGTCACCTAGAGATTCTGGGGGAAGGTTGGATGAATAGCCACTGTGCCTTGTGAGACATGGATGACCTGGGAGGTGATAGACACAGCGAGATATATAATCCCACATTTCCACATCTCTTGACCACAAAATAACTATAGTAACCAATACAGGGTAACACAGGCATAAAACCAAATACTTATCAGAGAAGCAGAATGATACCAAAATTGAACCTGCATAAATGACTCTGGGAACACTGACAGGAACACACAAAACAAGGGCACTAAACACTACCTTATGCCACAAAGAAAGCTAATGACTTTCCACAGCGGGCCCTTCTTCTGCTGGGTCCTGGGAGTCAGACACCCCTGCCCCATCCCCTCATCAGTGTTCACTCACAGGCAGCTTCACCTTTCCTGTTCCTCCCTTGTTCTCTACTCCTGAAGAGATACTGGGCTATAGCAGGTGCAGAAGGAGGCCCCAGATTGTCTCAGAAGCTTCAGGGCCTCCAGTGAGAATACTGAGGTAAACCATGTTCCCTCAGAATAGAGGACACCACAAGCCACAGAGAGGCATCATGGTGACTCTCACATGAGGCTGGACCCCAGATTTGGAAATAACAACAGTGAGGGCTCCCCCCACCCCTGGGCAGGTGTCTCACTTTCAAGAGTTAAATGACAGCCTTTTTGAAAACTTTTAACTTTATTCACCTAAGTCTCTACCTAAGCACAGATGTTTATTATCAGAAAGGAAATGGATTGGGAACACCTATGTCCAATGCACCACCACCCACTGACAGTAAGAGTAACAGCAGCAGTGTTGTGCCACATGGGACATGAGGCCTTAGTTTCTGTGAAGGCAAATCCCATCATCAGAGATAAAGGACAAGAAACCAGGTGTCCTGACAAAGAGACTAGGCAGAAGAGCTTCATAAAACTCAAGAGAAAGGACAGTGGTCCTTTAGGTATAGGGGAAAGGGAACAGGGGAGAATGGGACAAACAGTAAATATTTCTGGTGGTATTAATACCTTCTAAAGCAGGGGTGTTCAACGTTTGGACTTCCCTGAGTGACATTGGAAAAATATTCGTGGGCCACACACAAAATATACTAATACCAACAATAGCTGATGAACTAAAATAAAACCAAAAAGTCCAGGCATAAATTTCATGATGTTTTAAGAAAGTCACAAATTTGTCTTGGGCCACATTTATAGCCATCCTGGGCCATATGTTGGACAAGCTTGTCCTACAATCTTTCTCTATAGTAGCGAAAATGAAGAACTGACAGCCTTCACACAGCAGTTTTTCAGTGAGACACAATGAATATTAGACAGTACAAATGAATAAAAGAGAAGCAATCAAAGTTGGCAAAACTTTCAACATAAAGCCTGTTTAAATATTTCAATGTCTTTAATCTTTACAAACCCTCATACACACACACACACACACACACACACACACACACACACAGAGAGAGAGAGAGAGAGAGAGAGAGAGAGAGAGAGAGAGAGAGAGAGAGAGAGAGAGAGAGAGAGAGAGAGAGAGAGAGAAAGACAGAGAGAGAGAACGAGAATGAGAACAAACTACTGTGTTGAACAAATTATTTCTCAAAAGGAAAAGTTATAAGAACCAAACCTGAATCTGGACGATTTATTTCAAAGAGAAAATAGGGAAATAAACTATAAGTAGAATTTGTCTTCGCACAAAAAGAAACAAAAATAAAACCATCTGCTCGCCCACTAGCAAACAGTACTTTCTGTCGGGATACTGTTAGCAGACTCCATAGGAATAAATTCTAAGTAGGTTACTTAAAAAGGAAGAAACAATGAGTTTTCTTTAATATGAGTCAACCTTCATAATACTATATCTAAATACATTTAAATAAAATTAAAATATAATTTACAGTATAAGTATGTATCTGGATTGTTTTCTAAAGGTAGTAATTAAGCCAATGAACCATAAAAATTAAAGCCTCAAGACTTAGTTACAAACCAGTTATGGATTCACAGATCACTAGTTATGTTACCACAAACCCACAGGCAAAACCACAATTGGCATCTAATTTGCTCTCAATGACAGGTGTCAAAAATCTTAGATAACTATTTTACAGGGAAAACATCAACTGTCCAGGGTGCCTTCTCATCTTGTTTTCATTCCTTCTTTATTATTAAAGAAGAATAATGGAGTTCCCTGGTGGTGTAATGGCTAAGGCTTCAGCGCTGTCAACGCTGCAGCCTGGGTTCAATTCCCTGCCAGGGAACTATCCACATAACAAAAAAAGAAAAAGAAAGAAAAATGACCCATGTGTATAAACTGTTTATGTGTAATTTATAAAATTATCCCCCTTGTAATTGTAGTTGATAATGGTGGTGACATGGGCAATTCAAGTGTGTATAAAAAAAATCATGCTGTAAAACTGACACAGGTGGGACCAGAGAACTGTAACATTTCCAGGTGACACACAAGCAGGTGTCATTCCCAAAGACACCAGAAAACCACAGAGAAGAGATTTTCCAAGTGACCTGCACACAGGTGTTATTCCTAAAACGACCGGTAGAGGACAGCAGAGAGCAGCATGTTCTTGTTCCGCGTTAAAATGAGAACCCGAACCTCTGGTGCTACCTCACTTGGAGATAAACCCTGTTTATGACCTTCACAGGCCTCATCTCACCTACTGCTTCCACTCACCAGAGTAACTCAGACCCACGGTTCAGGCAGAACTCCATGGATCAGCAATTAGCCTGAAGAAGTGGCAGCTGGATGTCAGGCAGAGGCAATTTGCCCTTACAGGTACACTAATAGGCCTAAATCTTTCTTTCTTTTTTTTTTTCTTTTTTTTTTTTAGTAGGTCCCTGACTGGGAATCAAACCCAGACCATGGCATTGAGTGCGTGGAAGCCTAGCCACTATACCACCAGGGAATACCAATCTTTATTTCTTGATAATAGGAAGCAAGAAACAGGTGCACCTACACCCAGTACTCCTCCCTCACTATCGTACACCAAAAACAGAAACATGTAGAATTGTATGCCTGAAACCTATGTAATCCTTGCTAACAGATGTCACCCCAGTAAGACTAACAATAAAAATGAATTTAAAAAAACCCAGAAACAATAAGCCAAGATTTTCCACTGCAACCTCTTCCGCTGGTGAGTACCCTGAAGACCGACAACCCCGCTGGGGCCTCAGCAGTCTTCCTGGGCCACGATCCTCAGCTTTTGCTTCCACAGTGGTCCCACATGAATCCTCCTGAAGGCTCCTGAGGTCACCTGAACCCCTCAGCATGGCGGTGCCACCAGAAAAAGGGTTAGGCTCCTCTGAAAAGGTCAAGCAAAGTTGAGGTGCTCTCACAGCCTGCTCCAGGGGTACCTTGCCAGCACCAGGTGGGGTTGTACAGGATCACACGAGGACACGCAAGAGCGCAGAGGGGTCTGAGCAAGCTAAACCGGCAGCAGTGCCCGTGACCAGGTCCGAAGTTGGCAAAACTGACGCTCCTCTGGCTGTCCAATTACCACCCACCTGCATCTTGGCTCCTCCCAACTGGTTCTCATCCTCTACCTCGGCCCTTGGGCATTAAATTGGAGTCCATTCCCACCCTCCAGCCCCCTAGCTGAGGCATTTTTGGAGCCAAGCTGTCAAAGGCTGGGAGGACTTGAGGGCATGGTCTGATATAGCTCCTCTCCTGGGAGGGGCTTGCCCACCTGCTCAGTCCCAGTCTCTACCACTAGCAGAATGAGAAGGGCCTGGTACCCTCTGCCCCAGGAGTCAGGGGCCTCCTTCCATCCCAGGAAGAGCCGTGGGTCACCACAGGATGATGGCATTTCCATAGTGGGGGATGGGAGAGAGAAAGGGCTCCCCCACCCTAGGGGTCATATCTCACTTTCAACTGTAAGGTGACATCAGTGATTCTGGAAACACTTAACTTTACTTTCCAAAGTCTCTACCTGAGCTCAGACTTTTTCAGAAAGGAAATAGATATAAAAGGAAACATGCATCTCACCAAGGTCGAACACACCTGCGTTGATGATGGGTCTGAGCTACTCAGCTGTTCATCTCTTCAGTACATTTAGTGAATTCACATGGGAGCGAACACATTCAGAATAAATAGCACTAAGCAGGTAACAACTTTACAGACCTATGCTTAGACCTTTGCTCTGCCCCCTGAGAGGCTGTGAGGGATCCCACAATGTCTCTGTTTGTGATCCCACAATGTCTCTGTTTGTGATCCCACAATGTCTTTGTTTGTGATTGGTATATTAGAGATCATTAATC
>PVJL010018990.1:0-14828 GCA_004026885.1 Lyroderma lyra | reverse complement strand
TGCCCCCCCAGGGGGAGCCGTGCCCCTCACAGGGGGAGCCGCCCCTCGTTCTCAGCAGCACCACATCCCAGACTCCAGCATGCCCTGCACACGGGTCGTGTCCCAGGACCCCAACAAGCCCCCTCGTAGGTGAGGACTTAAAACACTGGCAGAATAGCTGCAGTTCATTGTCGCGGGTTCGGGGGCCGCAGAACCGAAACCACCCAGCGTGCCATCGCACCCCCCTGAGGGACCTCTCCGCGCGGCGTGCTCAGGGCACAGCTGGGCAGTTCCGGAGACACACAGCGCATCCGGGGTCCGCGGCCGTGTCACGGAACGTTGACTTACCACGCGACCCCGAACACCCCTGTATGTGACATGCTGGTTGCTGTTACACCAAAAGAGGAGTCCACGGCCAACCAACCTGCGGAGGCACCGAGATGTCACCTCCACGGGGCTCCCCAGAGCCTTTGACCTCATCAATCCTTCCAGGAGGTTCCAAGCAGAACTGGTGCAGAGTAGCTCCCTGCCTTCCCCGATGGAAACTTCCTGAACCTCAGTGGCTCCTCAGCGATTCCCGTCCTACAGCTGAAGACGGAGGCGGTGTAACCATGAAAACGTGGGCACGCACACAGGGGACACGTGGCCCTCAGCTGTCTTAGCCCCCTGACGAGGGACAGCCACAGGCTTGAAAGGAACCCACCTGCTCTGGCTCGGACGTGGCCCAGGCACGTTGTCACCTCCATTTCCCCACAAACCGAGAAAGAAGGGCCTTTGAAGACCAGCAATGCGACCCAGGAAGGCCAAGGTTGAGAGTCTGTCCAACGCAGGATTTGCCTGCTGAGAGAGAGACCGATTGCATTTCCTTTCTCAAGAGCCTGGTGGTGACTGTGACTGACGACGGAGAATGTCACCTCTGGTCAATATGTTTGGGGTAAAGCTATGAGAGCAAGACGGTCTGCACAGGACAGGTCGGCCCTGACCGCCACGGACGCTTACACTGTCCATGTGCGTCAGGAGGCTTCCCAGTCGTTACTGAGTGCCTGGCCTGTGTCTGTCCCCAGTGTGCGTTTATGTGTACGAGAGACAGAGACAGAGAGAGACAGAGACAGAGACAGAATGAACACGAGAATGAGAGACACACAGAAGAGCGTGGACGTCCGATTCTCGGCTCAGCGCCGGACACTCTTGACCCAGGTGGAAAAGGCCCGGCAGCTTCTGTTTCTACCACGCCCACCTCAGGCAGGACCCACAAGTTTGTCACACCTCCACCCTCACATAACAGTGGTGACATGCACGTGGCACTCACCCTGGGCCAGACACTGCCCGGGGTCCCCTGCGCTAGCTCACCTTTGCGCAGGGAGGTAAGTGTTCGCTATTGAAGGGGTTCAGCTCCTGAAAAGCCGCGGTTACTCTCCCGTAAGCCTGAGCTGGGAGCTCTGTCACCATGAGGAAAGGGCTCACATGGGATCGGGCCCAGAGCGCCTGCCCGATGAGCAGCAGGTCCCTTTCCGCGAGGTGGCGCTGACCCTGACCTTCCTGCAGTGCTCCACCGAGCCTCGTTTAGCTCTCCGCGGTGACAGTGACAAAGGATTTAATCACGGAGTCTTTTCCTAGCAGGGAACTTGCCAGGCCAGCTCCCTCAATCCAGAGTTTGGGGACTGAAACCCAGGGAGGTGACCAGACACCCTGGGACACAGCGAGGGAACAGCAGAGGCAGGACTGGGACCCAGGTCTCTCAGACCCAAGCCTGACCTGCTTTCATGCCCCGCACGGCTCCCCTCGGGGCGGAGCTAAAGATGACATTGCAGATGTCATCGATGACCTAAGTGGCTGAGGACAGAAAGACAAGAGACAGCTAATTAGTGCAAAGAGCTAATTAGGAGGACACAGCCCCAAGGGGAAGCCTAAGCCTCTCCAGAGTGCAAGGGGAGTGACAGGGACAGAGTGACTTCTCTTCCTCTAGTCCGTCAGCTGCCCTTAGGCCGGTCTCCTGGAATACCTTCACCCACTTCCTCCTTTACCAAATATGTCCCCTCCCCGACGTTTGCAACCTGAAGTCCCCCTCATGGGCACCTCACTCCAGGCCCACTCTGATTGGGCTGCAAAGCGCCTCCTTGGCCTCCTCTCCCCGTCCTGCCCTCCGGCAGCCGCCCTGCCCTCCCCCGGCCTAACCACACTCGGTCTTCGGCCTCCGGCCCCGCCTGTAATGCGCTCTCCCTTCCCGGGGCGGGGGTGGGGGGTCCCCTGTGTAATCCAACTGAGCACGAGAGACCCAACCTAGATGGCGCTTTTTCTCTCCCAGGAGAAAACACACCCCCTTTCCCTGCACTGACAGAGCACACAACTAAGAGAACAGTGTAGCCAAGCAGTGGGGAGGTGACAGACCTCTGCCCACTAGTTATGTGACCCTGGCCAGGTCCCCTGACCTCCCTGAGACTTCAGTTTGTGAAATGAAGCATGTTGTCACCATTTTAGGGCGAGTGACAGACACAACACATAGTACCTGTCTGCCGCATGCTGACGACAGTGTGTGACAATGTATACGCCATGACATAGCTGCAATGTAATACAGTAATACACATCGTCACCTTTAGTATCTCACCTTTTATCTTGTGACATCACCATCGTAGTCTTTCCTTTCTCTGCAGTTTGTAAGTTCCAGGGGGGTCAGACCTACATCTTGTCCATTCATTCACTCGAAAACCCATTATTAACATCAATACTCATCAGACATTGTCCTAAGTGCTGGCGATACTGACCAAAAAGCAAACAACAACAACAAAACCCCACACATGACTTTCGTTCTCCAAGACTGCACTATTTGGGGAAAAAACGTGTAGATAGGTCTATCTTTGATACCGTTCATAACTAGCATAGAGGTCTGTACAAACCAGGTCTTTAAGTCAAAAAAGTAAAGGTCGCCCCTTGATAAAGCACTTCCTTTCTCAGCGTTAAGCAGTAGACGAGGCAATGTCTATGCATCATCTCAGTGAATATTTACAACTTCCCCGTGTTCTCCCCGTTCCTACATTAGAAAATTCTGGATAAAATGGTTTGTTACAGGCAGTTAGGAGGCAGTAGCACTAGGTTTCAGACTCAGGTCGCCCTAACCCCAGCCTCACCTTGTTTGCACCAGACACTGCAGTGCCTCCATTGAATAAATATGTGGCCACTGGATCAGTTAATAACCTGACGGTGCAAACAATATTAGAAAGGGGAGGCACCGTGCAGGCTCACATCTGAGCATTTCCTTCTACAACTGGAACCCCCGTTCTCTGAACCACGCCCCATCGCGCTCTACGAGCACTGCGCCTCAGGTGGCATTTCAAGGTATGATTAATATGCATCGTACCATGTGGCCCTTCCGACGCTCAACTACCCATAGTCAAGTCCACTGGTTTGTCTCTTACTTCGAAGCCTGTCACAAACGCAGTCACGAGCCATGCTGAGCCAACCACGTGGTCGTTAGCTTTCCCAAAGGCCCGGACTTGCGCACTCTGGGCATTCCCATTAACAGTGAGTTCTGGCACTCAGTGAGTGCTCACCAGTCACCAGGAGCTCACCCGAGTACTTGATGCTTAGGGACAAATTGGCTCTTGGCAATGACCTTTGAGGTGAGCGACATTACTCCACTACTGCACTAGTGAAGTTGAAAAAGACTCAGAAAGGGCGAGAATGTGACCAGGGCTCCAGCCAAGTGAATGGGAGGTGGCACTGGGTCCCAGAGCACAGACACTGGGGTACTACAGTTCAGCCCCAGGCACCCACTCGGAAATGTCCAGTGAGGTCGGTGGGAGGACAGACACCACTCTGAGCAAGGTTCCCGGTCACTAAGGTGTGGCTGGGGAAGGATTGGGACAGAGCCTCCTCGTGAATTCACAAGACCCTTCAGAGAAGGCCGTCCCATGCCTTGCAGGGTGGTTCCCTAAAGCGGCCAGAACACAGGCAGCAGCTGGGCTTGGCGCCCCACCCAGGCTTCCCCTCTGACTCCGTGAGGGCCCTGAGCTTGCGCCTGAGCCCCAGGCTACCCTCGTCGGCAGGTACTGTCCAAGGAGCTGACACCACGCAAAGGACGAAATGTTCACAGGAACTGAAGTCACAATATGATAAGCACAGAAAGAAAGCCTCCACTTAGACATCAAAATAGTGCGTCAAAACACCAGCAATCACATGAAAAGGTGCCCAACTTTATTTACAATCCGACAAATATAATTAAAATAGAAATACAGTACCACTTCACACTGACCAGAATGGCCAAAATGCAAAAGCAAACGATACCAAAGGCGTGTGAGGGTGTGCAACAACGGAAACATTCATGGCTGTAGTTGGTACAACCACTCTGGACATCGCTGTCGCACTATCTACTCCAACTGAATGTGCACGCACCAGGTAGCACACTGTGCCATTCTGAGTAATGTACTCTACAAAAATGCGCGCACGTATGCATTGAAAGACATGTATAGGCATGTTCTTATCACTTCCGGGAAATTAGATGAAAGTCAGTAGAACGGGTCAATGAATGAATGAATCATAATCTATTCATACTTTGTGGACTACATGGCAATAACATGAAATAGTACTGTGCACTCCAACATAGATGATTCACATAATCATGTTTCACTAAAGGAGCCAAACACAAAAGAATGTGTACTATGCAATTCCATTGACATAAAGTTAGAAAATAACGCAAACTAGCCAAGGTGTCCGAAGCCAGGATACTAATGACCTTATGACAGTGGTGGGGAGAGGCGGGGGAAAAGCACGGAGGGGCTTCTGGGACTGTGGGTGATGGTCTGTTTCTGGATCTGGGTGCTGGATAAAAAGGATTTTTGAGTTTGAAAAAAATCTATCAAGTTTATACAAATGTGTATTTCCATTAAAAATTGTTTGAAAGTTCCTTCCATGGCACTGGAAGATAGGCCTTTTAAGTTGATTTTCCCAGAAGTTCTTTGTTTTATCCTGAAATAAAATCTACATTTCAAAGACACCAGTCCAACTTTCCGAGCCTTGATCTATAGCACGGGAAGTATAACATCTACCTTCAGGAAGTAGACGTGAGAATTAAATGGGAAAACATACACGGCAACGACCTCCTGGGACGGTGAACGCAGCCGGTGCGCTCTAACAACGCCGTCACTCCGGCGTTAGACCTCGCTACGGCCTGGGAAACCTACGAAGCCGGTCTGGCACGGAGCGCGTAGACCCCAGTCTACCCCAGCCCATGGAGCGTCAGAACCGAGGTCATTCCCTGACAACCTCCCCCGTCTCCATCCATGTGGCCCTGATGCACCTTTGATTGTTCTATAATAACCCCCTACTCAGCCCAGGCACCCCTGCACGTGTTTCTCCCCAGGTCTTGACCCACACTGTTCTGTATTCCCACCCCATCAACCTGTGCGGAGCGTCCTGTTTTCTGAACGCCCTCCACGTCACCCAACCCCTTCAAAGTTGTCCCCTCTTTTGGACGCTCATGCTTTGCTCCCCCAGTAGCAGTGACAGCACCGCCATCTTAATCAGTTGCTGTTTACTGGGCACCAACCCCGTGTCAAACTCTGGGATGAATGCTTCACGCACACGGACGTGCCATCCAGGTATCCGAGAAGATGCTGACACACTGTTGGACATATTTATTTTAAATAACGTGAGAAACGTGGGCACTATTATCCCATTGTTAAAATGAGGCAACAGAGGCTCCAGATGAGTAACTGACCCCTTTGTCCTACACAGACGGCAACGAGAGGTCCTGCGATTCAAAACCAGGGCTGGCGGGCGGCCGCACTGAACACCGCTGCGTCCCAAACCACCTCGCCTGTCACTGACTCGTTCTGATTTCCGGCATGGCAGGTGCAGAGGGAAGGCTGTCTCCTGCTGAAACGCAACTGTAATGTGTCCCTGTACAATCGGGGGACACTGAGGCAGAGGGCTGCTTGGGTGTCTGAAGTCAGAAGAGAGGAAACAGGCTTGCTGGGGAGGGGAGAGGGGGGTGGGACTCCCGTTAGGAGCAGCTGCAAAAGCCCACGACGGCGAGGGGGCTGCTGGGTCTGGGCATCAGGAACCGGTCACACTTGGAAACTAGGTGGGTGATGGGAAGGCACCGCGGCTGGTGGTACGAAAGCACCACCTCGGGGAGGCGGGCTACGCGAAGCAGCCCCCGTGTGCTGGGGCCACTGTCACCGAGTCAAATCGGTGGCGGGGCTGCCCTTGGGAGCCTGTGCTCCAACTCTAGGTGTGTGGTCCTGGCTCAGCCAGGCTCTCGTCAAGGACAAAGTATTATTAGTTTAGCTGTGTTTTAGCTCCGGTGTTCTCTCTGAATCATGGGTGCATGAATCATAATCACCACTCCTTATATTTTAGAAGCAAATGTATAATTTTTCTCGCCCAAGGAAAGAACTCGATCGCTGCCTAAATAGACTCGAACGTCGTCTCTGAAGCTCTGGGATGTATTCCGTTCTGAGCCCGCATCTTTTGGGGGAAGCGAGAATAATTAGGAAAGCTAAAAAAAAAGTGACACAGATTGAGCATCTGCCCTGCCCGTGACTCTGCTCTGGGTTTTTCAAAGTCAAGGTAGATGTCATCTTTCCCACTTCATAGAGGAGGAAGCTGGAGCTTATATAAGCAACTGACCGGGCCAGGACCCCCCGCGGCCGGTCAGAAGCGGAGCTCGGGCTCCGGGTAAGGTGTGTGAGGCACCACGGGCCGCGCTTCTCCCCTGCTCACAGCGTAAGACCCGGTGACGGACCGACTCCACGCCATGGTCCCCTTTGGAAATGAATCCAAAGCTCCCAGGACACGGCATTAGCAGGTGGGGAGCTAATTACCCCTGAACCCGTTAACTGTGTGTGAAGAGGGGATCCCGCCGAGCCTGGTTCTTAGAGCTGACGTGAACTGTGCAGTCCAGGCCGGCGGCCGTCTGTGCCAGTAACGCCTAACTACTGACCTGGGGGCCAGTCGCCCGGTGGCCTCAGCCCCGGGACAGGCCCCAGGCAGTCCCAGCCGCCTGCCACTGAGCACCTCTCTCCACGCAAGCCCAGCTCTTCCCCCCGGCGATGGGGAGCTTCTGCTCTGCAAGGTGGCCGAAGCCTAACCGCGTATCACCCTCATTTACGGTGTGTGCTCTGGTCTGCAGTGTCACTACTGTACCCAAACACCGTGCTGATACTAGCATGCAATCTAGTAATATTCAGCGTGACGTACCCAGTGCAATAACAACATGACTAACTACTCGTGGGTCACACACGGAGTCTGGGAAGCGTTCGTGCATTTGCGACATCATTTCACCGGGTCTCGATTTCCTCTCAGAATTAAGGTCCACAATAAATGTTTCTGCACAAATGCAAACACATGAACCAAGACGTGGAGTTGAAGGTCACAAATTGCCCTCTGGTCTGCTCTCAGAGGGACCTTTCCAAATCACAGTGCTGATCATGTCACCCCCTTTTGTTTAATCATTGTTAGGGAGACTTCAAATCTGATTCCCCACTGGAGCTGAAGGTAAGCTTCAGCCAGCTGAAGGCAGGGACTGGACAACAGACACGTACATGCCCCTCGCCTGCACTGCTGGGCTGACGACTTCCGCTTCCTGACAGTCTGCCTCTCCGGACCTTCAGCCCACACCGTCTGTGAGGACCGCGTGCCCTTCTGACGGGGAGGGCAGGGGCGGCCCCACCTTGCAATATCTTTAAAGAGGTGGGGCTGGGGTCCTTCGCCTTTACCCAGTGTGACAGGAGGGAGCATTTAACTTAGAGCTTAACTTAGATGTGACAACCAGGCACTGGGGGAACCAATGTGGAGCTAAGCACTGTATCCTTGGGGATACAGTGACGAGGGAACCCAAATTCTGTTCCCCGGCCACGCCGCCCTGCTTCTGTGACGTCAGAGGCTGAGGCTCCGGAGGGCCCCTTGGCCTCGCTAACAATTCCACGGACAAATCAGAAGTTAGAACAGCCAAGGAACGCCTCCGGGCTCGGCCCTACACAGGCACAAGCACGCAGAGGCCTCGAAAGGCGGGAGGGCACTCCTGTATTTTGTGGGCACGACCAGGTCGGAAAATCACAACAAACGCCCAGAGAAAACCTGGCGACGGCGTGTCCACCCGGAACAGGAAATCCTTACGTGGCAGGTGGACGTACATGGACAGGCTCGGTGCAACCTGGTTTGGCCATCAGCTCTGATTAGAATGTGACTTTTTCAACAGTGTGAGAGTGGCACGAACAGGGCTTGGAGCTAAAGGAGCTGGTGACATTTTTTAAGGGCTGTGCAACCTTGGGAGAGTCCTTCCGTCTTTCCCAGCCTCAGTGGGTTGCTCTGCCAGACCAAGAGAATACACCTAGTGAGGGGGTCACAGGAATAGCACTTCTAACATGTTTGCTATGGTGTCTGCCCACAGGAGACCCTCGAGAGGACAGAAGGTCCCCTCCTGGTCACTTCATGCACTGCTGAGTGCTGAAGATGAATACCAGCAAGCAGGGTGACCCAGGAGGCAGAGGGGTGTCCAAGTGTCCTGCCCGCATGCAAGGCCCCCCGGGTCGGACTTCCACCAGCGCTCTGCCGGGACCTCCTCTGACCATTAGCACCGAACGGCTCCAAGTTGGCATGTCCATGACAAGCATCCGTGTCCGTGACGAGCATCCGTGTCCGTGACAAGCGTCCGTGTCCGTGACGAGCGTCCGTGTCCGTGACGAGCGCCTGTGTCCGTGACGAGCGTGCGTGTCAGACAAGAACAGGCTCCATTCCTCAGGACTTTAGGAATGGGGGGAGAAGCTGTAACGTTTGGAAGGTGATGGTAGAGAAGGAGGAGACAAGCAGAACAGTCCGATGAACTTGAGTTAAGAGCCCGGTTCTGCCACGGCCCAGTGGAGGACCCTCGGCCCGGTGGGGGGCCCACGGCCCGGTGGGGGGCCCTCGGCCCGGTGGGGGGCCCACGGCCCGGTGGGGGGCCCTCGGCCCGGTGGGGGACCCTCGGCCTGATGGGGGGCCCACGGCCCGGTGCCGAGCAGCTCGGAGCCCCGGCTGCCTGGGCTGGCGGAGAACACCCGCACCACCTCACAGGGGCACGGTGTGAAGGCGAGGCCCACCGGGCAAAGGTGCCATCGCGCCACGGCAGAGCAAGTGCCAAGCACGACGCTGGACTCCCTGCGGCCGTTCGGACAGCTCCCACGACAGCGGTACCCATGAATCCTGCTGTCAGCACTGGGATGTGAAGAGCGAGGACATGTGTCAAGGGCACATGCTAAAGCCACCGGACTAAAGAACTTACCTGTTCACACACCTGTAAAAACAAACAAACAAAGACACCCCAAAGTACAAAAATAGTCACTTTATCTTTTTGGGGAATCTGCTCATGTTAATGAACGCAAAAGGTCCCCCGCAATTTGTGTTTGTGAAGCACGTTGACATCCTAAGGGCCAATCTAAATGCGGGCTTGTATGATGCACCGTTCTATGACTGTTACTCAGGGGGCTCTCAGGTGAGGGGCTCTCGGGTGAGGGGCTCTCGGGTGAGGGGCTCTCGGGTGAGGGGCTTTCGGGTGAGGGACTCTCGGGTGAGGGGCTCTCGGGTGAGGGGCTCTCGGGTGAGGGGCTCTCAGGGTGCCCCAGCCCGCCATCGAGGAGGCGGCGCTGTGCGGATCATCCGCTGGAGCTCCTAGACCCCTGCTTCGGCGGCAAACCCGCGGACTTCAGTCAGAAAAGGCAGTGGGAGGGAGGACGAGGACAGGGGATTAGGTGCTTCCAAATACCAGCCGAAGTCTGGTCCCTCCCCAGACTAGAAATCAAGCTCCAATGCGGCTCCTGGGTTCTGGGGAGGGGGCTTTGAAGGAGGGCAGGGCCCACTCCTGCCAAAGACCACGGAGTTCCGGGCAGCCTCGACCTCTACGAAGCGAGAGCCGAACCTAGGAGGGAAAGACGCAGAGCGGGGGGCTGCACTCGCCGTCTGCACCCTCGGCTGCCCCTCGGCTGGCCCCGACCGCGCCTGCGTGGGGCCGGCGCCAAGCGTGCTGCGTGGGAAGAAGTAACCGAACGGAGACTTGGGGTGCTGACCAGCAGGCAGGGGCCGCAGTGCCAATTCAGCCACGTGAACCAAATAATCCAAGCCAGGACAAGAAGAGCGACAAGACTGTCAAAGGAAAATCAAAGCGCTCGCTGGAAGACTGTTACAGCACCCTAAGTCTCTACAACACAACGGCCACGACACGGGAGACAGAGTCCGACCTTCTTCCACGACACGAAACACGCACACGTGACCGTACTTAGAAGACACCCTACGGAGAGCAACTCCGAGGGGAGCCGGGTGGAGGAGCCAGCGCACGTCATCACCGTGCTCCACGGCGTCCGGGAAGTGAGCTCACGGTCGCTGCAAACCAGCTAGAAGCCCGCGTCGCCCCGGGGTTCCCGTGGGAAGCACGAGAGGCATTCCGTGGCTTGCAGAGTTCTGGTCTCCCAGAGATGCTCGTTTTAGGAAAGTGCGCTTCTTTCTGAGGCCACGATGTGTGGACAGACCGACTCCAGGAGCCTGGGAACTCACTCTAACTGTCAATGAAGTAATCTGCTCCATGGATAATTACTGAACACACGTCCTTCAAGGCAGAGTTCTAGAAACGACCTAAACAAGTCACCGCCTTTCTTGGACCTTCTGTTCTGTATTCACCATAGATCATTATCACTTTGTGTGAGATAATTAGTTTTCATCATCTAATTGACAAGAGAGAGAGACAGAGAGAGAGAGAGAGAGAGGGAAAGAGGGAGTGTGTGTGTGTGTGGATGGATGGATAGGTGACAGAGCTAGATGATAGGTAGATGATAGGGACAGCTAGGCAGACAGACAGAATAATGTGATTTGAATCCTGATGAGTGGCATGAAAACAATTGAGACCACCGAGGACAGCGTGCCCGGGTAGGGGTGGGGGATCTCCTTGTGTCCTTCTGTGATCCTGTGCGAAGGACTTTACATGTCCTCTTGGGCCCTAAAGACACAGAGGTACATTAACTGCACCCCGTCCTCCCCCACGCGTACTTCACGTGGGACCGTGGCTGCTCGCGTCGTGTATAAGGACATGCCGGCGTCAGAGCTTCTGCTCCCCGCTCTGAGCCTGCAGGTCACATGCCTGCGTCCTGGCTCGGGGTGGCCCCGCCGCGTAATGAGCCGTAGCGACGACTAACACCAACTTCCGAGAGCGGCGCGTCACTCGTTAGCATTAGTCTTTTACCCTTGCCCTGTGATTGCCACAGAGACTGTGGATGGGGCAGGGGAGGTCACTGTGCAAACAGGTTAATGGGGACAGATTCAACTTCAGTTCAGTAAGTGACGCCTGAAACAACAAGTGGGTGATCACGTGAGCTTAACTCAGGCATCTCTCACCAGACCATTAGCCCTCAGAAAACACCGATCTCAATTAACTTCCACGGAAATTAGATCATTTCCTGCCCATCTGAAGGCCTTCATTTGTCCACGGGGAGCTCCACCCGCAAAGTTTCCAGGGCACGTGTCCATGGAAATCTCTGATGAGGGCCAGCACAAAGATGGCCTTCCTCCAGGCTGCAGAGAACCTTTGCATGAGTCATTAATTGTCATTTCATAACGGCCCTGTGTGGTCTGCAGGAGAGAAACCCTCAGCACCGAGGACAGTAAATGAGGCTTGGGGGTTAAGTGACAAATCACTCATGATGCCATCGGGGTGAGCCCGGGCCTGCCTGACCCCCCACCGCGTGCTCATTTCACCGCACTGCGTGTCCTCCACGCACCTGCCTCACCTTCAGCCCTCACGGGGACACTTCCCACACAAAGCCACATATCGTGGGGGACACAGCTTTGGGAAAGGCAGCCTATGGGGTTTCCCTTTGATTGGAGGTCACCAAGGAATCTGGGGTGCTACCCATTCACAAAAGGGAAAAGACTTGCTTTTGCCCAAGCTGTTTACGTCCTAGATGCCCCACAGCTGCCCTGTAATGGAATCCTGGCTTCTCTGCTCGCTGTGCACATTTGTGTCCCGGCCACAAGGCCTTGCAAGGAATGGCACGGGCCACCACGCACACCAGTTCCGCTCCTGAACTGTGAACGTGCTTATCGGCCGCTCTGGGCCAGGCACCGCTCTGAGATCTGTGGAGACGTGTCCACTGTGAACTGGCTCCTGACTTCAGGGGGCTTAGAGACTAGGAAGGATGACAGGGTGCACAGGAGCCCATGCTGTTAGAGTCCGGCACGGGCCAAGCACCGCGGTGGCGGTGGGTGACACGATACCATTCATCTCTGTCACAGCTCCACGAGGTGGGCAGCTGAGTCCCACCGTGCCGAGTCTCAGCAGCAGCGGATTCCTGGCACTTCAGTCCCGGGGACAGACGCACCTAGCACTTACGTGCCAGGCCTGCCACCCAGCCCCAGACCGTCCAGCCCCAAACCGAATGACAATCAGCTAAGTACCATGGAGAAACAAACAGCTTCCTGGGGACACACAGGCGTCACCTGAAAACTAACGCTGCGGAGAGGGCTCCAGAGAGGAGGTGACGACTGAAAGCAGCCTTGCTGTGGAAGGAGGTGACATGCAGGCAGACAGGGGACGGAGGGGTGGTCGCAGGTGGAGGACAGACCGTGCATCGCAGCAAGGAAGCCTGAACGCAGAGGAGCCCCCGACCCCACCCCGGTGTCCTCTGCAGACAGGACCGTGCGTGTGCGGATGCGCACGAGGCCGAGAAGTACGGTGTGTGACCCAGCGGGGTGCCAGGCAGGGGAAGCCCAGTCCTCGTCCCACCTGGGACAAGCAGGTCCTGCCAAGCCCAAGCAACAGAACCGGAAACAACTGTCCCAGCACTAGCACGTGATGGGGACAAAACTTGAAGGTCAGTGTATCGGACCGAATGACCTTCTTACATCTTCACTAGGTCATCCTGCTTCCAAAGCAGTCCCCACGAAGGAGCTGGGAAGCACGGACTCATTCGTACGTGCGGTGCCCCGAAGTGCCGGCGCCTTTGACCACGGGGACCGGGACCAGGAAATAAAAAGCAAACAGAAAGACACACCGCGTGGTTTTCCTGCCATCTCACACCAAACCCGGCGGGCAGAATTCACACCAATCACACGGCCGATGAGTCAGTTCGAGACATCTTTACTGTCAAAAGTGTCACCCCCGAACCTAAGTCACTATTTGGTAGACACTGACCGTGGGACAGCACTGCTCAAGGCCACAGCTGTCGGGGGAGCACGAACCCCTCTCGCTGCGGAGCGAGGCGGCATGACGACGAAGCGATGCTACGGCAGTGGCACCCGGGTTGCAGGACGGCAGAGAGCAGTGTGGGGACAGCGTGCCGGGGACGTGACTCTGAACACCAGGACCGCAGAACCCAGCTACACTGTGAGCGCCGGCAGCCCCTGAGTCCCCCGCCGGCCCCTGCTGGCCCTGCTGAGGGTGACAGAGCCCAGCTTGCTGCGTGGGCTGGGGAGGGAGGTCAGAGGGGGTGGGTGTCAGCGTGGTTCTGGAAGAGAACGAGGAACCGCAGGGACGGCCCTGGGAGGCGGTGGCAGGCCACGCAGGTTTACTCGCAGGGGCAGAGAGAGGAAGTGGGGGGCTGGAGGAGACCCTTTCCACACGCCCGTCTTTCTTGGGGGGGGCGTTTTCTCCCATTTCAATGTTTCCCCCTGTGTTGTAGGTTCTGCCCCCCTGTCCTTTCATTCAACAATAATCTACTATACAGAGGGTGACAAAAGGTGTAGACATATTTTAAGAAAGGAAAAAGAACTGTATTAAAATTACAGTACTCAGCATGTACCCACCATGGGGACATGGCCACCCGTGGCCCACGGTAGTGTCCCGCGCGTGAAAGGGCCACGCTGGGCAAAGAGGCTTGTCCTGGAGCATGCTGCCCACCCACATCTGCCATTCACGCAGGAATCTACCGCCGGCGCCCCGAATAATTCTTGTCCCACCCCCTTCTTCTCCCACTTAGGTCCAAGGGAAAATAGTTAAATACAAACATCACAGACAAAATGATGTTCTTCATCTGTTCCCCAGTCTCTGTTGTCCCCAGACCCCCTCAGTCCACCAACCCAAGGAGTCCTCCCTGCAGACTGAGCCGGATGGCGACAGGAAGTTCAGAAAATGAGCAGGAGCCCGGGGACCACGGCCGAGCTGCTCGCTGGGGCGGGCGCGTCACCCACGCAGCTGGCCTTCCTTCCCGGAAGCCGTGGGTCAGACCACTGAGGTTCAGCAGCCAGCACCCGCTTATGACCTTCGGGACACCTGCCAAGGGACTTAAATGCGACGGGCCCCCCGTGGTAGCATCTGTCCGGGGGAGGGTAATAGTACGGACCCCATCCCGTGAGGTCCCACAGAAGGTAGGGGGACCTTACTACCCTCTTGGCAACTTTGCACTCTGCTCAGGTCACTGAAGAAAAATCTGAGGGGCTTGGTGGCTTTCCGCCGGGTAGTGTGATGTGAGAGCCGTGTCCGGGGCACGTGCGTCCTGGACGGGTGACAGAAGAGACCCCTCACTCAGGCAGGAGAAGGTAACACACAACAGGTCCTCTTAAGCCGCTGCTTTTGAAATAGGACAAAAACCATCAGGCAAATGCCTTTACGAGCTGCCCGAGGACCGACGCCATGGCGCCGGCCGTTCTGCTCCTTCACTCACCAAGTGGAAAACAACTGTCCCTGACACGGTGACATTTACATGGGACTTTCTAGTCTGAGTGCTGCTGGCAGGGGTCAGAGTATGGCTGTCAGGTTCCAGCACCTGTCCCTGGAAGGGACCAGGACGTCCATCGACCTGAACCACCTCACTAAACGGGGGGAAATGAAAATCAAACGTGTTTCAATGTTGTCCTGATGTGACCAAGCACGTGATTTACAAATAGACCGA